>JAPSGF010000130.1:498774-510947 GCA_035772895.1 Perdix hodgsoniae
GTGGGAGGGAATGTAGAGATCCTTTGCAGCAGGAGTTTTTCCAGTGTTGGAGGGATGGAAGCATTACAGTCTGGCAGCTCACAGCTGGGAGGATGCATTGGTGCTGAGTGCTGCCCAGGTTGCATGGCAAATCCCTTTGGTGCACATTGGTTGTTTGATGAAAAGAGAGCCACCACTCCTCTACATCACATCACTGCCCTGCAAGAAGTCTGGTTCCAGATCTCCCAGCACCCAAAGGTTGTTGACTCCAAGGTTCAGGATTCTCCATACTCTGGAGAAAGAACAAACCAAAATCCTCAGCAAAAGCACTGCCCGCTTCATTGACAAAGCAGGAGTTGTGGCAGGGGTGTAATTTTTTCCCCCCATTGCATATGTAAAGACTCGTAGCACCCAGGGTTGGTAGGTCAGCACAGGAGGAGTTTGTTTGGTGGCTGGATCGGAGGGTTGGGCACACAGCAGTGTGCCAGGACATCGGCACTGAATGCAGTGGGATAACCTGGGCTCTGGACCCCCTTTGTCCACATTGAGGACTCAATAGTTTGCATTGAGCTGCACTGCTCTTGGTGGACTGTAAAGCTGAGCACCACTAGAGGGCTCAGAGAAGACTTTGTGTGCATTTGAAACGTAAGTAAATATGAGACCACATCTCAGAGGCTCTGTTGCACAACACCTACTGTCCATAGAACCATAGAATCACTAATAACGGAAAAGACCTCTAAGATCACCGTAACCCTGACCCTAATTCACCAACCCATCACCACCATACCACTAAATCATGTCCCTCAGTGCAACATCTACATGTTTCCTGAACACTTCCATCTCCCTGCAAGGTAGAGCAGGAGGGATTTTATTGCTGATAATTCTGGCTTGGGAAAAAGTGAGTGTAGTGTGGTGTGAGGGAGGTTGTGCACTGGGTGCCAGGGGTGCTTCAGAGCCTTTGCTTTTTCAGATCTGTGCGAATAAATGACTGTGATGAGCAGCAGCTCCATGTGGTTTCCTCTCAGGTTGGTTTCCTCTTGTGGTTTCCACAACCATGGGCTGAAACATCCCATTCCTCTTCCACATCATCACCTGCAGGACCTGGAAAATGTGCACAACCTAGCTGGCCAGCATGGCCTTATGGCACTGACCCAGCGAAAGCAAACCGCAGCAAGTGTAGCCCCATGTCCCACAGTGCAAGAAAGAACAACCTCCATGCCATGCACTGGTGTGACATGTACTGCTGCCGTGCAGCCTGGCCTCTGGGTGTCATAGGATGGATCTCACAGGCACAGCACCATTTTTGATCCTGGAAGCAGAGGTTGTCTTAAACCAGAGGTCTCTGTGGAGAGGATGAATGCATAGAGATGCTGTGGAAAACTCCGGGCTGTCACCACTTGGACAATTGCAGCCCCAGTGGAGATTGGAAGAGAACTCCCCAAATTCCACAGCTTTTTGTGCTGCTTTACCTCTTCTCCACCTGTTTTGTTGTCCTGTCGATGCTGTTATTGCTCTGGTGGAGCTAATGACACCAATTGAGCTTCCAATAATTCAAAAGAGCGGTTTACTCAATTGATCAAGTGCTGACCTTGATTGGACTAATTATCAGCTCTATGCCAATTGGAAGGCCAACCCAGGCGATACATAGGCATGATTGTGAGGGTGTGACGATCTTCCCAGCTGTGACGACACTCAGCTCGATGGAGGCAGCACTGGGACCCACTTCATTCATAGGCTGCTAATCACGTTGTTTACTGGATTCTGAATATCTGCCAGAATTAACCCCAGCTGCTTCAGCTTCCTATTGGGATGGGAAGGATGTCATTAGCATTGTTCTCTGTCGTGAACAGAGTCTGTGGGTGCTGCCTTAGCCCTCCTCACACATCTTCATCCCCATCCAGTGAGGAAGGGCAGATGCACTGCACATGAAAGGCATTTATTGGGTTTTCTTGGTAGAAGTGGCAAGAACTACAGGGATGTTTAATGACTTTGCCTTCTATAAAAGAGACCTCATGAGTGGAGCCATGGCTCGGCTGGATGGATTGAGTCCCTCTCAGGGGATATCACCCCCTTCCTCCTCTCCTTTCCTTATTCACACTAAAGATTTGGATCAGGAACCACACTAACCTTTCCCCTTTCTTTGTACTGCAGATGCCTTTAGCATCATTTTTAATCTGGGAGAGCAGCTGTGCAAAGGTAGAAGTTGTGATTTCTTGTGACATCTGATGCATTTCAGCTGGAGTTCAACCTCATTTCCTCCCTGTGCTCATTTTTCTTCTTCTTCTACTTTTTTTTTTTTTTTTTTTTTTTTTTCTTTCTCTGTGTTGGATCTCTGCTTCTTTGGAGATTCCATCTCCTCATTGCTCCAGCACTGCACGCCCCAGCTTCAGGGCATCAGCCATCCTCATAATGCAGCTGCGTAAAGTAAAGCTAAAGAATGCAGCTAAGCTCTGCTTCAGCCACTGACAGTTGTGATTAATAACAGCAATAGAAGAATTACTTCACCATTTTCACACATTATTTTGAATTGGTACTTTCACATTCTTGTAGGGGAAATAAGGGATTAACAGATATTGTAATTATGATTAGTATTTTCTGAGCAGATTACTTAATTGATATTATAGGTGATTAAAAGCAAGTTATAGACTTGTTTACCTTCCTGCTAACCTAGAATAATTAGCCATTAGTCATTTGTTAACGGGATTGCAAGGCAAAGCAATACTGTATTTTCTATCAGAAGAATCCCTGCTGGTCGGGACCTAAGGCTAAAATTGAGCCCTACCCCCCACCCAAAGCATCTCAAATGGGTGAGAAAGGATGGGGATGGACCGGCATGAAGCCACACCAGGGAGAACTCATCCTGCAAAGCTTTGGCATTGTCAGAGGTGAATGCTCAACCCAAGGTTGGCCAAGGGGAGTTGGGTCACTCCCCACCAGCTGTCCTGGTTGGATATTTGGAGAAATTTCACCTCTGAAAGAGTGGTAATGCATTGGCACTGACTGTCTGGGGAAGTGAGGGAGTCACTGCCCCTGGAGTGCTCGGAACCATGGAGATGTGGCACTTTGGGGCATGGTCAGTGGGTACGTAGGGATGTGTTGGGGCTGGACTGGATGAGCTTGACTGTGTTTTCCAACCTTAATGATTCTATGATTCCTGTTGGTCTTCCACCCCCTGGATGCTGTATCTGAGCTCTTGCTTCCAACCACATATGGGCTGTTCTGCTCTGCCCCTCATGCTTTGACCTCCACTTTATTCTTTCTTCCATCCAGAAAGCAGCCACTTGCATGCCAGCAGAACTGCTTCTTACCATCCAAAATACTGCAATCTGCCTCCATATATCCACTTTACAGGGCAGCTCCCAGTGGAGGGGTGATGGCACACTCTCACACACCCACCTGGCCAGCATTGACCGCAGCCTGCACCCTGCTTCTATACAATTCCACCAATGCTTTCCCACAGAATCCTTCTCATTACCAAAGACAAAGGGACATCTGCCCCCAAAACCATTCCTAGACAGCATTCAATACCAGTTTGTATTATCCCTTCCCTCCTTTCTTAGGGAGACATCCTTGTATTGTAGGTTCTCCTACAAGATGATGGGGGAAAATGAAAGTCTGTTGGGAGAGGGCATTTATCTGTGGGTGTCTGCATGACCTCAGTCCCATTTCCTAGGTGACTGAAGCCCTACTTACGCAGGTATTTGGGCAACTGCTGATCAAGATCTACTATTTCAATTTTCCATGTGCATTCCTATCTCTTCCATCTGGGCAGCTCTTAAGTTTAAGTACCGTATTTATGTCTTACTGCATTTATGTTCTACTGTACTACACTGCTGGATGCCCATTGTGCTGCCAATTTCCTTTTCCTCGTCTCATCCAATTTCTGTTCCAAGTTGAATAGAAATAGATCTTCTCGCAGACCTGCCCCATTTTAGTCGTGTTTTGGCTTTCTATTATTAATGGCTTAAGACAGTCCTTCAAAAATGTTGAGATATTTCCTTGAAATGAGCCTAAGTACCAGTTATGATGTTTCCCATTTATTACTTAGGTTGATTGGAGGTGGAATGAGAGATATTTCCCATTTGTTTCTTGGTTGACTGGAGGTGGAATGAGAGAGGGAGCTGGTGGGTTTCTCTATCAGTTGTTCCCAAGAAAACCAATGTGTGGCTTTATTTGTGAGTTGTATCAATGGTCTGAAAATGCTAATATTTTGTGTAGCCCCTTGGTAACATGGACCTGCTGGAGAAGCGCTCAGTTTCCACCACTTTCACCACCCAAACTCAGGAGCAGATGAGTTCTCCAAGTCCCATTCTGGTCCATGGAGGAAAATGAGAGAGGCAAACGCACGTCATCTATGTAGGAAACTTCTCTGAGTGGGATAAACCACACATGGAGGTTCTGTGCTCTCTGTAGAAGAAGCCCAGGCAGTAAACTGTGCCTCGATTACTTATTGGACACTACTTCAATTTGCTTATTAAAAAATACTGCCAGCAAAGACCCAGATGCTCGTGGCCATGTGAGGCCCTTAAAGGACTCTGCTCTGGTGCTGGTCCATGGTAAGGATGTGTTGAACTGGAAGTCTTTTTTGTCTACACACATTGGGAACTCTCTTCCGCATGAATGATCTCAAGGCACTTTGACACGTCTGAGAGCAATGACAGATCCTTACAGGGGAGAGGAACTCGTGACATCTCCCCCTCCATCCGCAGGATGTGTCGATGAGATCCAGCCCAACAGGTCCAGGTGTGGCCAGGTTTGCTGTGCCAGGGCTGAGCTGTGCCAAGGATGGTCACAACAGCAGCCTACACACTGTGCCATGTGTTCATGGCACATGGGGCAGGGTGGCTGCTCCTTCACACAGGGGTTACAGGAAGCAGGACAGTGCTTCTTTGGGAGTTGATACAGCAGTTCTCTACATCTGAATGGGCACCTGGTTTGCTTCAAGCAGTGAATTGATGTAGTTAGGGCAGTGGTTTGTACAGACACCTGCAGCCTTTGTTCTACGTGGAAATGTCTTGTTTGGCCCATGGGTGTTCCCTCCCCTGGCTCGTGGCACTTCCTTCCCAACCCGTGTGGGTGATCCATCTGCTGTTGGTTCATGGTGTGTAAGGATGAGCTGCTCTCATCAAGAAAAAAGAAAGGATGAGGATGAGCAGACTTATTCTTCCCAGCATTCTCAACCCAAGTCATGTTTTTATTTAGGTATATTAAAAAAAATAAATTCAGATAAAGATAAATTCAGCTGGAAACTTTGTTTTAATTCTCAGTAATTGTAAGTAACTGTAAGTAACTGTTGAAGTTTAACTACAAAATGGATTGTCTGGGCTGCTATTGGCCGTTCCTGGGGTAAGGCTGTAAGAGACCAAGTTTTGAAAAAAAACAACAGTATTTCTCATTTAGAATTATTGTTTTCAGTGTTGGAACTAGATGATCTTTGAGGACCCCTTCAACCCAGGCATTCTATCATTCTCTGATCTTGAAGGACCCTTCCAACTCAATCATCCTATGGTTCTGTGATATATAAGGCCCTTCCAACCCAACCATCCTATGGTTATGTGGTCTTTAAGGACCCTTCCAGCCCAACCATTCCACGGTTCTATGATTCTGTGACTGCCTGGAGAACACTGTGTCTACTTCTGGGAAAAGGCCTCCATCTGGTCACTAAGCACCCCAAAACTTGCTCATTTCTATTTATACCAACTGGTCTAATGACAGCTCTTAGCTCTCCCTACAAACCCTTCATTTAGGGGATCTTCTCAGGGGATGATCACAAAGCCCTGACCACACAACCACTGTGCAACTGAAGGGTGCCCAGAGTGGCTTCCTCCGGCATCTTTGGAAGGAAGAGCATTGTTCTGGAGATACAAGACAAAGATGAAGACTTGATGCTCTCAGCAGCAGGACTTGGCTGCCAAATGCTTTTTGACACGTCCATGGCCATTACATCTACCCCAGTATGTGCTGGGGCTGGAAAAGTAAAGAAAGCCCTGCACGGAGACGGTGAGAGAATGGAGGGGGGGATCAGAGTGACGCTCGGTGGGAGAATCTGGGCAGAACATCTTGGTTTAACTGGTGGGTGTTTACATCTCTCAGAGTTTATTCTTTTCCATTTACAACTTTGCAATCATTAAAGATCAATACAGATTTTTTTTTTCCCCCCTTTTTCTGTTTTCAAGACACAGTCTCAGCTTTGTGAACCAAAGACTGTTAGGAAGAAGACACAACACGGACACCCTCCCTGTCCATGCTGCCCTTTGGAAGCAACGCTTACTTACAGGAACAAGAAAAAATGGAGAAAAGGAAACTAAAGCAGAAAGTTCTTTGCTCTGTGTGGTGCATTCTTGGTATGTGTGAAGCAAGGTGAGCCACCCCCAGCCCAATTCAACAGGAGGACAATATCAAGACCTCGTGTCTCATAAAATGAGATGCCAAAGGAGGTGGGGAAATTCAAGAGAGATCAAACCGTGGTGAAGTGCATGGCTAACTGTGCGAACTGTAATTAATGGTGGAGGGGCGAGCTAATGAGATAAGGAAATCTCATCTGAGCAAAGCTGATGAGTCAAGCAGAATTTGTTGGAGTTTCACAACTCCTTCATTGGTGTGTGGTGTTTACTCTATCTCCTACTCAAGTGCCCAATAATTGCTGCCTGATGATACAAACCAATAATAATATTAACAGAGCTGATAATTACCACGGAATGGAGACGAACTTCTCCGAACGTATAAAGGAGAACTTCTGTTACCCCCAGCAGAGGAGCTGAGGATCCTGCACTCTCATTTCTCCTCCTGTTTTACAGCCTTCCCCATCTGCTCTCATCTCAAGTCTCTGAAGCATCGCTATGAGCCACCATTTCTTCAGATTTGGCGATGGGAATTTCAGTTCTTCTTCTGCTCACTGTGGCACACTGGGGAGTGGGAGAGGCTCCTCTGCCATGAGCTATTGGGAAGATGATAGAGGACAAAGATTTGGTGATTATGGCTATGGCTATGGCTATGGGTACGGCAGCAGGAGCCTCCACAACCTCAGTGGGTTTGGGAACTTTTCTACTGGTGGAATCTATGGAGGAGATGGAGGAGGGTACGGAAGGCACTGGGGGTACTATGGTGGGAGATACCTGGACAGGGACTTAGGGAGAAGAGTGTATTTTGTAGGGGATTTTCAAGGTGGGGAAGGTAGGACGTATGGAGGAGGCTTGAGCAGGGGAACGCTCAGTGGAGGCCTTCGTGAGCATGGGACTGGGCAGGGCTTGAGGCACGCTGCTGCTGGTGGAGGCATCGAGGAGGTCCGTGTCAACACCAACCTGCTGAGGCCAACACAAGTGCAAGTTGACCCCGAGTTCCAGAGAATGCGGTCAGATGAGAAAGAGCAGATTAAGACACTCAACAACAAATTCGCATCATTCATCGATAAGGTGAGTCCCTGTTCTTTCTTTGCTTATCATGGAGTGGGAAACACCAGGGGCTCTTCTTCCAGGTCCAGCCAATGCATCTGATCCCCCTCTGTATCTCATCCTCTGCCTCAAAATCTCTGTACTGTCTGGACTCCCTTCTGCCTTGATGGCTTGCTACAAACGGTGCTGTGTGAATTATGTTTAGCTGTGGAATAGGAATCTCGGTGCCATGTCTTGTGGCAGGACAGTAACAAACTACTGCATTGTTGCCAACATATAAACTCATTTAACTTTTGAGGAAATGGGTTTGTGCATGGTTAGTGATACTCCAGGGCTAAGAATTGTTTGTGCTAGCAAGAGAAACAGGTGGCGGACTTGAGCATCCTTGAAGTTTTCTTCTTTTTCTCAAGCCAAGCAAAACGTTTCATTTCTTGCAACCATAAAACATGGACTTATTTTCTTGGAGATCTTCCAGATGTTTCGCACATCATTCTTTACCTCTTTCCTTAGTCTATATTCAGAACTTTCACCTCTGTATGATTTTACCTTCTCAGTCATTCCTACACACATGCACAGGAGAAAAACAGCCTGAAAAACACTTCCACCCACACAGACAAAGGTGTGTGCCTTTGTTTGGGTGTTCACGTGTGTCTGCATAGGGTGGAAGCTGGTGTCATTTGTTACACATGAAGACATAGGAGCCGCTTGTATTACCGTACAGAAAAGGTGTTGGTTACACCCAGCTGTTTTAATTATGCTTAATCCTAAAAAATGGGGTCACTTTGACTTTTTCTTCTTTATTTCAAACCTTTTGCATGTTGACATGAGCTGCCAGTGTACAGTCTTGTTCGTTGTTCCTACTCTGCTGTCAGTGCTTCCCTGTGGCTGAGGTGCTCCTGTGTTTTGCCTTCCAGGTTCAATGCCTGGAGAGTCAGAACCAGGCTCTGATGACCAAATGGGAACTGCTGCAGCAGCAAAGCTCCCAGCCGGAGGAGAGCAGAAGCATCACCTCTTTCTTCCAGTCCTACATCAATAACCTGCAAAGGCAGCTGGACACGCTCCAGAGCCAGAAGGAACAGCTGGATCCAGAAGCCTATGAAATACTTCAGCTTGTTGAAGATTACAAAAAGAGGTGAATAGTCACTAAACCAGGACAAGGCATATTGTTGAGCTGGAGTTTTCCCAGGCAGTGGTATCATGCTTTGGGATGGCATGGCTTTCTGATCTTCACGCACGCTGTAGGCTTGAGAGCACTGCTCCGTGGTAGGCTTGTTTGGGGCTTTTGGAGCTGAAGCTGAAAGAAAGTTCAACATGTCCACTGTTTGGATGACTCTCTTTTGTATGTGATCCATTTGGCTGAAGAAGTCAGATAGGCAATTAGCTACCTGTTTCTTCTCTCTGCTACAGATTTGAGGACGAAATCAACAAGCGTGCATCTAAAGAAGAGGAATATGTGGAGCTTAAAAAGGTGAAGTAACTCAAGACACTGGGTTAAACTAAAACCTTGGAAATAAAACAGTAACTGCTTGGTTGTTGAGGTTTTCAGAAATGGGAATTAACCTCACTTCCTTTGTCTAGAGACATCTAAAATCTGAGCTGTTTGCTGACAGAATGGAGAGAAATCACTTCTTCCAGAGAATGTCTTTGTTCTGTGTAAGATGTGTATCTAAAAGTCTCTGTCTGTCTTCATTCACTCAAGCATAGGGGAGAGATTGTTGTTAGGGTTTGAAGTTGAGGAAGACAAATCTAGCACAAAGATCTGTGTGCTCCGGGAATGAAAGACTGAAATCAAGCTTTGTATGAACTGCAATTCAAAAGGAGTTGGCCATCAAAAGAACATAAATAAGTGTTGGTTTCTTTCACAGGAACTGGACAGTGCCTACATGAGAAAAATGGAGTTTGAAGTTCGGGTGGAAATACTGAAACAGGAGCTTGAGTTCCTCAGATGCTTATATGAGGCGGTGAGTACGTTTCTTGGGTCAGGAGCACACACACCCTTTGGAAGCTGCAGGAAAGTCCTCCTGAGCAGGACTTGGTGTGCAGGGTGGTGGTGTAAATGAGATCACCCCTGATTTAATAATGTTGTGGGTTTTTTAAATCTCTGTGTGAAAAAAGGGGCTGGAAGAGACATGGGAAAATGGAAACTAGGGGTGGAGCCGCAGGACTTGAAGGAGGCTGGGATATTCCAGTGGGTAACTGGCCAGAAGTTCCAATTTCATTCCTCATAACAGTACCCAAACTGCTTGTCTGAACCGTGAAAATCCAAAAATCTTATTTTTCTTGCAGGAGCGGTCCCAGCTGCAAACAGTAGTTGACAACACCAATGTCATTCTGTCTATGGATAACGGCAGAGAAGTGAACATGGATGGCATCATTGAAGAAGTAAGACAGGAGTACGAGAGAATTGCTCAGAAAGGAAAAGATGAAGTCAATGCCATGTACCAAGGCAGGGTGAGTAGACATATCAATGACTCTCCCTTGCTTAGGGTTAGTTGATCCAGAAACCAACACATCCATTCTCTTCTCTCTACCCATCAGTACCAGGACCTTCAGAACATGTGGATAAATCAACGAGAACAACTGAGGAACAGTTACCAGGAAATCCAAGAACTTACCAGGCAGATTCAAAGACTGCAGCCGGAAATTGAAATAGTCAGGAAAGAGGTAAAGCTGATACATTCCAACAAGACTAAACTATTCTTGCCATTCTTACATGGGGACAACATGGAGAATAATGTAGCCTGCCCTTTAGAGGCAAAGCTAAAGATGATATTTTCTCTTCAAAATGAAGAAAATTTGAATATCAAGTGTCTACTGGGATTTAATTTCAGTTGATTTACCCAGTCTAATGTTGTATCTTCTAAGCTTTGTCATTGTGGTCTTTTAATTTCCAAGAAAAAAGAGGAGGGCTTGAAAATCCCAGTCTCACTGGAGGAAAAGGGACAAATTCTATTTATGCCCTCTGCAGAATGACAGACACCAAGAGGCTATCAGAGATGCTGAGCAGCGTGGGAGCTCTGCAGTCAAAGACGGACAGAAAAAGCTTCAGGAGCTGGAGAACGCTTTGCAGCAGGCCAGGGAAGACCTGGCTCAAATTCTGCGTGATCATCAGGAGCTTCTGAATGCAAAATTGGCCCTGGATGTTGAAATTGCCATGTACAGGTCACTGCTTGAGGAGGAGGAGACCAGGTAGGCACAAAATGCTCATCACAGGCGGCAACAACCTATCCCATCCTATGATCCATCACTTGGATCTTAGATGAGTTCCTACGTGGAAGGTTTGAGATCTTTGTTTGCCTATTGATAGCACCTAGGCTTATTTTCATGTTTGGTGGTGCCATCCTCTTAATGTCACTTTTTGATTACAGGATTCAGGAAGGTGTGCCAACCACTGTCCGTAAGTATCTTCAAGTTTCGGAGTTCTTGAGGGCACTGTTACTATTTTGCTTGCAGTATGCCTAACACCAGAACGATGTCATGTGTTTCTAGATTAGTTTCCTAGGAAAAAGAAACAAGTGGCACTCCTTCATGAGTGGGAATGTGCAAGTATATGTGCATTTATATGTCAATATATGTCAAATATGATTTTAAATTTATTGGATAAATTCCACCAAATTCAGCCAAATACAAAGGAGGTGGAGGATAGCTCACTATGTCCATGTGGTGAAGGTAAAAAATGAAGCAGTCCTAAAATTTCTGGAAGTAGAAACTAAAGGAGAGACAGACTGGGCTCATACAAATTCTTTTCAGAAGACCTAGACATAGCCAAATGAAAGTTAATACGTATCTATAATGAAAACAGAAATGACGGCTAGAAGAATAAGGTTGATATATCTTTACATCTTGCAGGTGTTATTACACAAAGAATGAGTGATGCCAGTGGCGTTGGAAGAGAATATGGTGATTTCAACAGAGGAAAGGAAGATATGAGCCCTGATGATAGCAACAGGACAATATGGAAAGAGACAACACCGGGAGGGGGAAGTGAAAGAGGAAGTCAAAGTGACAGGGGATCAACATATGGGAGTAGAGAACATAGGGGTGGAGAAGAAGACAGATATCATACAGGAAGGAGCCCAAGATCAGGCTATGGATCCGAATACAAATCAGGAGGGAGAATTAGCACAGGTGGGTCCACGTCTGTGGGCAGCCACAGCGCTGGAGGCTTTGGTTCGAGCTCTGGCAGTGGCCGACACAGTCCTCACGGTGGAGGGCTGAGCTCTGGAGGGAGCAGTGGCTCTGGCAGGAGAGGGTCCATTTCAGGAGAAGGAGGAAGCTCAGGTCATGGGGGATCGAGCTATGGCAGTGGAAGTGGAGGCTCCATCTGTGGAGGAGGAGGCTCTGGCTCTGGCTCTGGCTCTGGGTCTGGGTCAGGTTCTGGAGGAAGCTTTGGCAGTGGTGGGTCCTCGTCTGGAGGTGGCCACAGCTCTGGAGGCTTTGGTTCGAGCTCTGGCAGTGGCCGACACAGTCCTCACGGTGGAGGGCTGAGCTCTGGAGGGAGCAGTGGCTCTGGCAGGAGAGGGTCCATTTCAGGAGAAGGAGGAAGCTCAGGTCATGGGGGATCGAGCTATGGCAGTGGAAGTGGAGGCTCCATCTGTGGAGGAGGCGGCTCTGGCTCTGACTCTGGCTCTGGGTCTGGGTCTGGGTCAGGTTCTGGAGGAAGCTTTGGCAGTGGTGGGTCCTCGTCTGGAGGTGGCCACAGCTCCGGAGGCTTTGGGTCGAGCTCTGGCAGTGGATCTGGCAGGAGAGGGTCTATTTCTGGAGGAGGTGGAAGCTCAGGTCATGGCGGTTCCAGCTATGGCA
>JAPSGF010000130.1:516126-561770 GCA_035772895.1 Perdix hodgsoniae
CCTTCCTTCCTTCCTTCCTTCCTTCCTTCCTTCCTTCCTTCCTTCCTTCCTTCCTTTTTTTTCAAGACTTGAAACATTTGGAGGTTTCATTGCTAAAAATATTGATCAAGTTTTGAGCCTAGTTTTGAGCTGTAACTTGTGAAGTTACAGCTTAAGATGGCATAATAGAAGGGGAAAACCTTTTTTACCAAATCCTCTGAAATGAAACCCCTTGCCTTTCTGTTTTGAAAGAGGCTTTGGAAAGATGCCACCAGGACAGAGATGTAATCTTGGCTCCACTCTGAGGCATTGTGAGGATCTCAGCAAAGGTATTAAAATTATCAGCCTTTTCTTCCCCATCTGTCAAGCAACACTAATAAATCATTTTTATTTGCCTTGAGGCATCCTGAGCTTTAATTACAAGCTCAAATATAAAGGATAGTGACAGGGAATAGCCATAGAGCAGTATGTATTAATAAGGTGTGTGTTTTTGCATGGTTGCTGCTCCATTTGTAGCCTTCCCACCAAGGCCAAGCCTACCACTGCTCCCAATTAAATGGTTAGCAAGCATACAGCTAACAGCTTTGTGGCTAAGCCTCCTACTTTCTAGAGTATTTATTATCTTCAAGGAATCTTGCTTTTTTTTTTGTTGTTGTTTTGTTTTGTTTGTTTGGTTTGTTTTGGTGTATTCTATAAAATCAGGGTTAAAAACTTTGTGAGAAGATACAGCTGCACTCATCTGTACTTATAAAAGTTGGGCATCTAAGTCTGGGTTCATCATTTAGGCTTTCACTGTAGTCAGTGAAGAAGATAAAGGCTCTCTGGAGAGCTATCTCAGCACAGCTTAGTATCAAAAGTCAGAGGAGGTGACTCCTGCCCAACCACTGGTTTTCTTTAACAAGGTGCACAGAAGGCTATGTAAAAAGAACTATTCATGCTCCTATGTGAGGAAATTGGTGTGCCCAGTCCACCCCATGTCCCAGCTTCAAGGTGTTGTACCTGATGGACACGTCCCATCTTTGCTACTCTGTGAGAAGACTGAGACTTATAGAATCTTAGAATCATTAGGGTTGGAAAAGACCTCTGACATCACCAAGTCCAACCGCCAGCCCATCCCCACCATGCCCACTCACAGGATCATTCAAGTTGGAAAAGACTTGCAAGATCATCCAGCCCAATGGTTGACCCAACCCACCATGCCTGCTGAGCCAGGTCCCTCAGTGCCACATCTCCATGGCTCTGGAGCACCCCCAGCAATGCTGACCCCCACCACCTTCCTGGGCAGCATGTGACAATGCCCAACCACTCTTTCTGAGAATAAATTTCCCTAATAACCAGCCTAAGACTCAGAGAATCCTAAGGGAGTGGCTACAGAAGGAGCAGATACTGCAAAACTCAGTTTCAATTTGCTGTCCAACAGAAAATTGCCCTACAAACTTTCTTTCGCAGAGTGGGAGATTCTCTCAAGGGTGATTAATGGAAGGAAGGAAGACGAGCTGAGAAAAAGAAGAACCCTTGCAAAACTCAGCCCACGGTGTCCTCAAGGCTGGGAAGGCAAGCAAAGCAATTTAAAAACAGCAAAATTCCATAGGATTTCACAAATGTTCAGTGTTATGCATTGTTTTGCATATTTAAACCTATGAATTGCTGCCAGGTGAGGCAAACCTCACAAAAACCCCAAATTATTTATCTGCCTCAACCAAGCCCTGCTCCTGAGATGTGTATAAAGGTGGTGCTCGGGGGTGGCAGAGCAGAGGGGCCCTTTTGGAGCTGCCTGCTCCACTCTCTTCCAGCAACCCCGTGTCCTTGTCCTCTCTTGGGTCACATCAGACAATATGAGCCAGCAGCTTGCAGCTGGAAGGGCTCTTCATGGAAGGAAGTTCTCAGCATCTTCTGCTGGTGGTGGTATGAGCTGCTGCCGGAGCAGTGCCTTCCCCTCCACTGCTCTGTTTGGAAGAGGTTATGGAACTTGGAGCAGCCGAAGCTTGCAAAACGTGGATGGGTGTAAATGGATTTCTTCTGGTGTTCGTGCCAATGGTGAAGGTGGGAGGCATGGGAGCATGCTGGGCTTCCGTGGCTGTGGAAAGGAAGGCATTCGTGCAGTGCGTGTCAATGAGAACCTGCTGCGGCCACTTGATGTGAAGATCGACCCCGAAATCCAGCGCATCCGAAGGCAGGAAGGAGAGCAAATGAGGAGCCTCAATAACCAGTTTGCCTGTTTGATTGACAAGGTGAGAGATGGGCCAAGATTAAAGGGGTGATGAGGCTTAAGTATAGAGGAAAGCTATTTGTGCTTGGGTCTTTCATTCCTTCTCCTGTCCCATTCTTTGTATCACACGCTGTTTTAACACATTTGGCTCCAGTGCCATGAGCTGTAAGTGCAGATCTAGCTGATAATACAATTTTAATCTGATTGCTATTATGCTTTGACAAGCTGCCATTAATGGCAGAAGGGAGCTGTTCCTCTAAGGGATCTGCCTGAACTGCACTGCTGCCTTCTCTCTGTGCAGGTAACCCTTGTAAAGCTGCATTGCCTCCTACCCACAAGTGATGGTTTCCTTTATCAGCCTGCTGATCTGCTTAAAGAGCCCATGGTTCCTGTAGCAGCCACAAAGGCTGTGGGGCTTCCTTGGAGAATGGCAGAGCAGCACGCCCAGCTTGCTTTAGCATTCTTGGGTTGCAAAGACTCCAGCGCTCCCCTTTTGTCCTCTTGTTGCCTTCAAACCATAATTTGTCCCTGGAGCATAAACTCAGAAGAGAATGCGTGTTCCCTCACATTCATCTGGTCCCCATATGATATGTCTTCACACGTGCTTTGCATTCTGAACTCAGGTGCAGCATCTGGAGCAGCAGAACAGGCTGCTGGCCACCAAATGGGCCCTCCTCCAAAAGCACCTCCTGCCATCCCAGAAGAACTTCAAGCATGTCTTCAACACTTTCATCTGCAGCCTGCAAAGGAGGCTGGACTCACTGCTGCACCAGCAGGAGCAGATGGAGCTGGAGCTGAACAACACTGAGAAGCTCATTGAAGAGCTCAAATGCAAGTGAGTTCCCAGAGCACAGAGCTCAAACAGCTTCTCCAGCTGGACTTCTTTTTGTCAGTACCAACAAACTTCTGTCTGATAAAGACCTGAGAACCCAAAGCACCCCAAACTCCCCCAGTACGCAGACGAGGCTGCAGCCTCAGGGTGACCCAGCAACTGGTCCCATCTCTCCCCCAACAGATATGAGCAGGAGGTGAACAGATGCACAGCTGCTGAGAATGAGCTTGTGCTGCTGAAGAAGGTAAGGAATTTTGGTGGACAGAAAGGATGGGTTGAGATATCCAAGGGGTTTCCTCAGACCTGGTGCTTGCAGGACATGGATCAGGTTTTGAGAATGCTGAAAGTCATTGGACAAGTGTGGATTCAGAAAAAATTCCCCCTTACATCACCTAAACAAAATCTCTTAGGTTAAAAACATAACAAAGTTACCCTCAATGATGGAACTCTTTTAGGATGTGGACTGTGTCTACCTCACCAAAGCAGAGCTGGAAGCAAAGCTGGAAACCCTCAAGCAGCAGAGAGAGCTCCTGAAGTGTGTGTCTGCTCAGGTACGGATGCTCCTCTCCCATTCTTGCAGATGTTCCAATAAACCTCTCCTTGTCT
The DNA here is from genome assembly GCA_035772895.1 of Perdix hodgsoniae. Classification (NCBI taxonomy): domain Eukaryota; kingdom Metazoa; phylum Chordata; class Aves; order Galliformes; family Phasianidae; genus Perdix; species Perdix hodgsoniae. Next base: position 519,753 of record JAPSGF010000130.1, read on the forward strand.
ACACTGATGTAGGCCTGATTAAACCAACCCAGCAGGCTCCCTTTGAGAGGCAATGGGAACAAGGAAGCCTTTGAGACCTTAAAAGAATTCCTTCTAACTGCATGCATGACCAAACCAAGTTACAGCTCATGGGCTGTGGCTCCAAATGGATTCTCAGTGATGGTGACTCTTCCACTGGAATGTGAGATAAGAAATGCTGACAGCTTCTTCTTATGGCTCCTAGGGAACTGCTGAGCTGGAGAAAAGTCTCTGTGACACCTCTGTTGTGGTGAAAATGGACAACAGCCAAAGCCTGGGCACAGAGGGTATCCTCAGGGGCATTGAGCTCTGGTATAAAGATGCAGCACAGAAAAGCAAGGCGGAGTTGGAAGCACTGTACAGAGCTAGGGTAAGCTGTAACAACCAGGAACACATCCTTAGCTCTGTAGGTGCCAAATGTAGTAGCTCAGAGGCAATGACTTCATTCATTGTGTCTTGAGTATGTGACTTCCAGATTGAGCTTTCCATTCTGCTAAACCTGATGGAATCTCCAAGTCAGGAGAACATCCCCAAAACGCACACAGTGCAATAGGACAGCACTCAGCCATGCAGGGAATGGGGAGGTGGTGGGTAAGTTGGGCTCTGAGGGCTGCAGGAGGAATGTTCTGTTTGCTGCTGACAGCCTCAGGAGCCGCTATGCGTGAAACTTTCCTCAAGTTTGGAAACAGAGGAAAGGCTCCTATGTTGCAAACACCACCAGTGCTTTCTGCCAGCTCTGTCTTTTCTGTCAGTACCAAGAGCTTGAGGAGACAAAGAGGAAGCAATGCAGTGAACTGAAGTCCCACCAGCAAGAGATTGAGGAGCTGAGTTTTGTGATGCAGAGATGGCAGTGCAACCTTGAGAACGTGAAGAACCAGGTACGATGGGCTGCATTTACCCTGAAAATTTACCCTTTTTTATCCTAAGTGTGGGATCCCAAGTCTTGTTTTCTGCATCTCTTGCGTTTCATCTGTCTTCATCATCAATGAGCATAGTCTCATTGCTATAAAGAACTTACCATTGCCAAGCAGGGAAGAAGGGTTATCTGCTGGCCTATTCTCTGTTGGACTGATTATTGCAAAAAAATAATTGTGCCACATTAGATGTTTGGAATTGCTGCAGCACTCAGACAATTGCTTCAGTGAGAATTCCAGCGGGAGGCAATGCTTCTGACACAGGTTCAAAGCATCCAATAAGTTGGGTAGAATTATGAGTCACCTGTAATTCAGCACCCATAGTAACTGGTGCAATTTTCAGACCATCTGATTCATTAAATATTTTATAACGGGAAGCAATGGAAAACCTTAATTATTAGTTCCAATTAGAACAAAATGTTAGTATCCTCGAAACAAAGCTTAGCACAGTAAGGAGATGTGCTCAGCCTTTCTTTAGTATTTCAGAATCAATGCTTGGTTTTGGAAATGTTTGGCTTTTGGAAAAGAGACACCAATAATTCCCAATTTGGGTCTCCTGAAAGAGGAGAGAATTTGGGTTTTGCAGATGATTATGGAAAATAAGGATTCATTTATTGTCCACACAGGTGTCCTCTCTGCAGACATCAGTTAGTGACACTGAGCAGCGTGGGGACCGTGCCCTGAAGGATGCGCGGGAGAAGCACAACAAGCTGCAGAATGCCCTCCAGAAGGCCAAGGATGAGCTGGCTTGCATGCTGCGGGATTACCAGGAGCTGCTGAATGTGAAGCTGGCCCTGGACATTGAGATCGCCACCTATAAGACTTTGCTGGAGGGTGAAGAGAGCAGGTGGGTTCCTCTACAATGTGCAAGCAGTCCTCAGACCCTGGGGCTCTTAGCAGAGTCAAGAAGGTTGGAAAACGCTAGAGATGCTAGTTATGTGATGAATAACGTTCTGATAATGTTTGATGAGAGGCTAAGGAAACTGGCATTGTTCAGCTTGGAAAAGATGAGGCTTGGGAGAGACTTTATTGCTCCCTTCAGCTCCCTGCAAGGAGGTTGTGGTGGGGTGGGAGTTGCTCCCTTCTCCCAAGTAGCAGTGGTAGGATAAAAGATAGGCTTCCAGGTGCACCAGGGGAGAGTCAGTTTGGCTGTTAGGAACGATTTCTCCTCTGAAAGAATGGCTATGCACCAGCACAGGCTGCTCAGGGAGGTGGTGTGGTCACTGTAGCTGGAGTGGTTCAAGAACCATGGAGATGTGGCACTGAGGGACATGGTCAGTGGGCATGGTGGGATGGGTTGGGGGCGGACTGGATGGTCTTAGAGGTCTTTTCCAACCTTTAATGATTCTACGATTTTCTTGCCCTTCAGGTTACACACTGGGTGCCCTGTGAGAATGTGTAAGTAAGCTCCAGGTTTTCCATTTTCCTTACAGCACTACAAAAGCGAGGGGGTGATTTGCAGGGACATAGAGCAGGATTTGCATTATTCACATGGAAATAATTCCCATTCAGCGGTTCAGTTTGTGTTTCCCCATGGCAGTGATCACAACACCGTGCAACAACTCCTCTGGCTGCAGCACCAGCCTGGGACATGGACCTCGTGCAGCAAGCAGAAGACGTGGGTCCTCCCCTGGTGCCAGCAGAGCATCCCAACCAGGGGATGATGGTGTCTATCACAGAGGGCCCACCAGCTCTGCAGGCAAGAAATGTCTCCCCAGTGCTCCCAGATGTGGCTGCTTCCCAAGGGGCCGCCAACGGAGCTGTGGAGGTGGGGCCCATGCGTGCCAGAGCTCAGCCCATGGGAGCCCTGCTGAGCTCTGCTGTGGGACTGCAGGGAGCTCAGAGAGCTCAGCTCAGCCATCTGCACCGTGCTGGATAGGAGCGAGGATCTCAGCTGGGACGCCGTGCTCCAGGAACACCGCCCGTGTCTGAGCTTCAGATCTGAGAGGATGCAAGATCCAAAGTAGAAAATGAAAGCTTTGCTCCACCTCAGCTCCGCCTTGCGTGAGGGGGACAGACATCAGGAAATCACATCAGAGCAGCTCCACCAGGATCGCATCAAAAAAGGGATGCTTAGAACATGCTGCTTCTCTAAAAGCACTTATCACTCAATCTCAGCTTCCCACCAGCCTTTTCTTTTTTCCCAATTAAAGCTTTGCTTTCTATGAAACAAATTATGACATTTAATGCAAAAGCCTTTCCCTAGAGTGCTTCAGCAAGAGAGGAGGGGCCAGACTCCTGTGTGCTCTTTGTGCACTGTCTTGGAGCATCTTTGTCATCCCCACGCAGGCAGGAAAGTCATAAAGGAAATCTCAATTAAAAAAAAAAAAAAAAAAAAAAAAAGGCACTTCACCTTCTGTAGCCAGCAAAAACTAATTATATTTCTTGTATTTCTGTTAGCTTCCTTCTTTATGTCCTGACAGGCAGTCTGCACTTTGACATACGCATACATTTCTGCACCCTAGCTTGTGTCTTGATGGCTCGAGCTCTGCAATTTTTGCTCTTGTTCCAATAAAGTGCATGGAGAATGAATGTGTTGCCACTTCTATTGTTGTGTTAAGCAAAGATACAGAAATTCCTTCATTGGAAGAGGTAGATCTGCTGTTGAGAAGCCTCAACAGCTAAGTGGGCTGCACAGAGACTGTCATGCAGATCCAAATATTGCTAATTGTAAACTATTGAAGCCTGCTTTTTTTTAATGGCAATTTGCTCCAAATTTGGCTCCTACCCATTCCATTCAATAAGAGTTTTAAGACTCATGGAGAAGTCATCTCAGCTGCTTTGCATTTTTATAGCACCTTGGTATGCTACCAAGGAGTGATGATAAAACCCATTTTATCACTGCTCAAATCGTCTGCAATGGGGACATGAATGGAAAAATACCAGGAATGTGCTTGGTTGATGTTTTCAGCATCATTTTGGAAATCCGGTGATGGCCAGTTTTAAACTGGTTTTAAAACAGATCAGGGGATGACATTTGTTGTGTGCCTGAATCTGTTCTTCTGAAAAGAACCCAACAAATTAATGTGTTAAACCAACTACAGAGGACTGAATTGTTTTGCGATTAAAGCAATTCAAGCGAGCAGGCAGAGCAAAGAAATGAACCATACAGGCAGAAGTTGGACAGAGAGATGTTTTACAAAATCCAGACGGAGGTCCTTTGCTATCTCAAGCAATTGTTGGGATTTGAGACTGGAAGACCCTTCTCTCTCTCTACCATTCCTCTTTCCCAATCAAATATGAGCAGAAATTCAGGAGCACAGAACAGTTACAATCGTTAGTGAATAAAACCGTGGGAAAGCTTTGACAAGGAAGGAACAATTGAGCACTGCAAGCATGCGTTAAGAGGGGGTTAAGTGTCTCACAAAGGTTATAGTGCTCTCACTGAAAACAGATGATTCTGTCACAAGATAAGTCTGGGAGATGAGGTAGAATTAATATTCTCCAAACTCTCTCCCCCAGCCATGCTTCATGAACCAGCACTCATCAGAAATTCAACAGAAATCGATCACACAGCTCAAACAAGGGCTGGGGCACTGGTGCCTTCACATTACAAAAGGAAGAACCTACCCCCTGGTTACGCTTCCCAGGAGGACCTGACCCATCTTCCACAGGCAATTCTTTCCTCCTGTGGTGCTCATGGAACCTCATCTCCCCCAAAAAACAGCTTTGAGGGAAGGCATCTACTTTTATAGGGATGTTGCTGTTGCCCAGTGACAGTTGCAATGTTTCCTTTTCCTTTTCTCTTCCAACAGGCAGTTGGATGCTGTCCCATTTGAGGGCCTGGATTCCCATACACCACGCCTTTATTTCTGCTGTGCAGGGGGAAGGCATCAGCGTGAAAAAGATCAAAACAACCCTTTGCTTTGTCACAAGCCTTGGCTTTATAGGAGCTAATCACAGCACGGAGATAGGACATATGCATCCACGGGGAACGGAGCAAATCCAGAAGAGCGTGTGATGTTGTGTGCTCTCATTAAGACTTCAAAGGTGATGAAGAAATGTGGCACCCAAAGGGTGGGACTCATCGCGCCCAGCTGTGCCCATCCAGCAGCTGGGCGCCGGGGCTCTTGTCTGGTTGTCTAGACTGCCTCTGGTCATCAGTAAGGAGTGAGGCAAGTGCCTCCAGAGGCTGATTCCTCCCACCTGTCTTCGCTGCCTATTTTAGGTAGTGATGAGTCACTGTCTGGAGATGCCTATCTCCCTCCATCAGCCGTAGAGGGAGTCTCAAAGAGGAAATTAGAATACATAGCGAGTTTGATGGCTGAAGCTGGGAGGGAGGTGAATCCAGGCCCAGTGTTTGATGCGTTTTTTTTTTTTTTTGGAACGTTCTTTGAAAATCCCAGCCTTGACTTCTAAACATAGAGCAGATGTAGGGTATGAAAGGAAAAAGCACATTACCGCACCGAATTCTCTTGGCTTTAGGATGCATGAGAACAGGGATGCACCAGTCAAATCGAGTCTTGAGCATCTCATGAATGTCACAGACAAGAGAGATTACATAGTCCTTGGAGTTGTGTGTGCGTGTAAAAATGCGTATTGTGACCCAATCTTACGTCTATCAAATGCTGTTGGCACAGGTAGGCTATTGCCATTGTTTTGTCTGAATGCAATGAGTTCTTTATGGCTGTCTGTAATTACAGAGATGGAGCACAGCTCTTAGAGACTATCGCATAAAATGCATTTTAAGAGCTAGTTCAGATTCACCTCCAGAGGCAACAAACAAATTAGTGAACTTCACATATTCTCATAATGAATTCCATTCTCAGCAGCACATACAGGAGAACGCTGACAAAGGGAGAGATTGCAAGTCATTACAATGATTCAGTCAACCCATCAGAATATTTTCCTTCTTTCCTTCCTTTGTCCTTCTTTTCTGTAAGATGAAAGTAGGATGGGTCCTTTTTTTTTTTTTTTCAGTCAAAAAATGTCCTTTTTTTTTTGGCTTCAAAGTGCTCTCCCATATCCCGTGTTTGTACTCACAACAAATCGATGATTCCTGAGGCCTGATGTCCCAACAGAAGAAACACCCGGTGTCCTTTGGAAAGACCTGAATGACACTGAGTGCACCTTCCACAGGGCTGCCTGATAACTGAGATCACAAGCAGAAGGTTGGCCAAGAGAAGTGTCACCCAACACTGGACAACCCATGCCCAAAATCTTGCACCTCTCACGGAGCTGTGGTGAGACATTTTGGAAGTGGGGCCAATTCAGTGCAGTTAGTTGGCAGACGTTTAATTGCAGTCTATGATGCGTTCCAGGCGTCTCCCACACAGCCTGCACGTATAATGGGGCGCAGGAAGGAGCACACAGCTCTCAGTCCGAATTCTGATTTGGGATGCAGTCTTCCTATGTAGAGCATGCATTAGCTCCAGCTGAGTGAAAGAGCTGGAACAATTGTCTTTTGTACTGCTCTTCAGATTCAAATATGCATTTTGCTTTTGATAAACCTTTGTTCAGAACTTAAAGGATCTGAGAAGTTGCAAGCTTTAGCTTGAAGCCTCTAATATTTGCCAGCAGAATGTTCTAACTGATATTGCCAGTTGCGCTGGCAACGCAATGTGAACTGTGAGCCTAAGATATTATAAACAAAAAAGTCATGCTATAAATATGTCGAATTATTCTACCTGTATAGGGCAAGAGTATCAGTTTACGCAACTAATTTATACCACCAGCCCCTCAGACTCACGCAAGTTGCAATTACACATTCAATTAGTAGCCTGGTGAATCTCAGTGCTGCAGTCACGTCCTATGGTTTGCTAAGGTTCAAGGTGTACGTCCCTTTCAGAGAGCTTGATATAAGAAGGTTTAATGTTAAAAGGAGGTTTAGCCTTCATTTTGTGACTTGCAATGAAAACGTCTTCAGCGGGACTAAAGAGGATGTAGGAACCATCACTACTGGTTGTCTCCAGATACCGTCATTGGTATGGAGTGAGCATGAAGATTTCTGCAAGCGTAGTTCCCTTTTGGAAGGGCTGAAGGCAATTGGTTGAGTGCATAGTAATGTGTCTTTCTATTCCGAAATCTTTACTCTGAAAGAGCTGAAAAAGCCCTATTGTTTTGACTTTGCAATTGTCATTTAGAAAGGCCCAGGGAGTGTTGGCTCAGCCTCACCTCCTTGGGCTGGTGATTAGGAGAGAAAGATTTGTCTTGTCAACGTGAGTCAAAGCCATCCCAGGTGTTCAGTTTAATCTACTCATTAAGACTTCCTCTGTTGATGAAGAAGACCAATGCCTGTGGGTGTGAATCACCTCAGCTCCCCGGACACCGAGCCAGGGGCTGTTGTCTCTCCTTAATGCATTTCCATTGGGTCAAGGACGTGCCTGGCAATGTCACCCAACCTTCAGCACTCACTTCTTGAACACTCACCAGGCTGGAGGGTGCAGCTCTTCCCTTTTTGTTAGCTGTAGAGACCACCGGACAATGAAACAAAAGGTCTCGTGTTCAGATGGGTAGAAGCTCCAAAACAGCAATAGGATGAAGATTTAACAATGTCAAATGGATCCCACTGGGTCTGTGGTTAAGAATTTGCAGCATCATTCGAGTGAGAACATCACTGAAATGCCACAGAACGTAAATCCAGTGGGCAGACCAGAAGATGCCTCAATTCCTGGAGGAACCTGCTCTGTTTTGGTGGGGTTTCATGATGGTAGGAGGTCAGTGAAATGCTGCAAAAGGGAATGCTTTTGCAGGACATTTTGAGTCCTCACATATGAATACAGACCCATAACTCAGTAGATTTACTTGTGATACAGGCAGGGAAACAACACGTACATCACAACATGACTGCCAGTGTTTTTCCATGGTTGATTTTGGTAACTTTTCCATGCCCAAAACAAACCTGGTGAGAAAAAAAGGAGAGATTGTGAAATTAACCTCACAAAGTGCAAGCCTGCAGAATATGCCATCATTCACAGAAAACCATGAGACACAAAACCCCAAACGACACACAGCAAACAAATCACAAAGAGTTTCTTCAGAAAAAAATGTTCACTAAACTATAATTAGCCTAAGTTAGGGGAGCACTTCAAACCGTAATATATTCTAAGCCAACTTGCAAACAGAGCACTTTTAGATTCCTTTTTATTTCCTCAGTAGTTGGTATTTGCTGGGCTGCTTTGCATTTTGAGGAGCATTTATTGCTGCCAGGCAAACCAAACCCTTAAGCGCTTTAAATTAACGTCCTGATCCTATCAAGGCCAGCTTCCCAAACGTATATAAGGAGTGGCATCGCGGTGTCACCCCAGCGGGATCTCTGTTCCTCTCCTGCAGAAGAGCTTCCCCTCGAATCCCGTGATCCGCCCTCACCCACGATGAGCAGACAGGCACCGACGGTGAGGTCCATGCTGGGACGGCGAGGCTTCAGCTCGGCGTCGGAGATCTGTGGTCGGAGCTATGCTGCTGCGTGCCAGCCTGCCCGGTGCGCGGCCGGAGCCTACAGCAGCCGCAGCGTCTGCAATCTGGGTGGGAGCAGAAGAATTTCCTATGTGAATGGGGTCTGTGGCAATGGGTGTTTTGGAGATTTCGGCTTTGGAGGGGTTGTTGGCTACGGTAACACCGGAGGAAGGGTCGGCCTTTGCGGTCCCAGGGGATTCAGCATTGTGAGGGGGTACCCTGATCGCAAGGGGGAAGGTATCCAGGGCATCTGCATCGATGAGAGGCTCCTGAAGCCCCTCTGCGTTGGGGTTGACCCGCTGGAACATGAAATACGCTGTCAGGAGAAGGAACAGATCAAGACACTCAACACACAGTTTGCCTGTTTCATCGACAAGGTGAGTGCAAACTGCTTCCTGCTTGCAGCTGGTGGTGGAAAAAGTAAAAATAAACAATTTCCAGATGTCCAGTGTTGCTCAGGCCATCCGTTGCTGAGCTGGGTACATGCAAGGGCCCACATTCTTCAGAATGAGGTCTTCGGTGTAGGAGAATGTCTCAGTGTGGGCACATAGGATTTGTTGGGGACTGCTCTGGCCGTGGCAGCACTGGACCTTATTGCTGTTGCCTTCTGTCTGGATGGCCCCAGATCAAAGCTGAATTCTTGTTTCAGCCTTTTTCTAGCCCAGACAGAATCACAAAATCAAAAGAACCGTAGAATTATAGAATCCTAGAATCGTGGAATTATAGAATTATAGAATCACAGAATCATGGAACCACAGAATTATAGAAACACAGAATCATGTAATACAGAATGATAGAATTACAGAGTCACTGAATCTTTAGAATCATGAAATCGTGGAATCACAGAATCGTGGAATCGTGACATTTTGGAATCATAGAATCACAGAATTATGGAATCATGGGATTATTAAATCATGGAATCATAGAGTCAGGGAATCATGGAATCATAGAATCATAGCAATACAAAACCAGGGAATCAGAGAACAGCTAAGGTTGGAATGCTCATTATTGGTCATCCAAGTCCAACAGCTCCAGTTCAGATGGGCTCATCTTTCTGTCCTGTATTAGAGTCCTTTTTCTCTTTGCCATTAAATGTAGTGACTGTTCCAAAAACATTCCTGAAGACAGAGAAAGTTGTTCCTGATTCAAGCATTTAAATGTTAGGTGTCTAATTCTGAGCTGTTGCATTAGGATCCCTTTGTAGAGAGAAGAGACAAGCAGGTCCCTCCAGTTGGGTGCTCCATTGGAGTCCATCCGAGCTTCTGGAAGAGCTCATTTGCAACCACTGGGGAGAAGTGGAATTAGCACAGGCCTGTGTGTATTTAAGATTTCTAAATGCCAGCAGATAATTTCACATTCCTCATGGCGTATCACCTGTCACTTTCCTAACATCCCGTTCTTACGCCTGCAGGACTCTCACTGGTTTCAAAGTGACAGCAGTTAGTTAAATCAGGTGCAGAATTACTGCATTCACCTTTCTTTGAAGAATCACTCCTTTTTGGCCTGCAGGTCCGGTTCTTGGAGCAGCAGAACAAGGTGCTGGAGACCAAGTGGGGCCTCCTGCAGCAGTATGTCCTGCCAAAGAAGGGGAAGAACCTGGAGCTCTACTTTGAGAACTACATCTGCGACCTGCGGAAGCGCCTGGACTGCTTGCTGTGTGAGAAGCAGAAGCTGGGCAATGAGGAGTGTGCCACAAGCCAGCTGGTGGAGGAGTTCAAGTGCAAGTAAGGGCCTTTGTGTCTCTTTCGAGACTTCTTTTTAGTTTGTCTCAGACACACCATGTGTCCCCTTCGGGGATGTCCCATTCTTCTGTCTCACTCGCAGACTCTTTGCATTGTTAATGCTGGTGTTGGTGAAGAAGCTTGTGATCTTTGGATGATCTAATGTTGGCTTGCACGCAGTGCCCTCAGTGCCTGATGGCAGTCTGAGCAAGGGCAGGCTGTTCTTTGTCGTGGTGGTTGTGTGCTTGGTGGTGCTGCTCAGCTCAGCCCTTTTCTTTTCCTTTCCAACAGATATGAGGAGGAAATCAACAGACGTACGACTGTAGAGAATGAGTTTGTGGCACTCAAAAAGGTGAGAAGCTCAAATTAAGTGGGTTGATAGACCTTTCATGGGTTTACCTGATGTGAAACATGGCTGCAATAGAGCATGGCTAGCAAACACTCAGCATAAGTATTACAGGGAGCAGAAAGAGGGAGGCCTGTGAAGAAGCACAGACAGGAAAAGAGCCAAATGGGAGGAGAAAGTGAAAATACTCAAAGCCCACATGATCAGCGCTGCAGCAATAGCTTTGTTGTACCAAACACACCCTTAGATTGTGTGTTTCGTGGTGCATTCATGGAATGGGGACAGAGTGTGAGGCCACAAAGTGGTGTATGAGACATGGGTTATTTCCTGACAGTCTCTTCATATCCTTTATATTTGCACATCAGAAAAGGAGAAATCATTTGAACAATATTAAAAAATCATTTTAAAGTCCTCATTAGTCCATTCTGAGTTTGTAGCTAAGTCCAAACAAATAAACTAATCCCCGTCAGTCACGTTGGAGTGGCTCTGTTTTCCTTGAGGAGACAGTGGGGCACCTGACTCATCCCTTTACACCTTTCTGCTCCTGGAACTCTGTTGGAACATGTCTCTCCAGTGGGGCCGCCTCTGCCTTCCCTATGCTTCCCCAAAGTGTTCAGAGCACATCTACTCTCTTTCAGGATGCAGACTGCATCTTTTTGAACAAGGAAGAGCTGGAGGTGAAGGTGGACCTGCTTAGAAGGCAGCTGGAACTGCTCAAGTGTGTGTTTGAAGAGGTGAGTTTCTTGGCTCTGTACCAGCACTGGGTGCTGCCTCATCCTTGGGTGCTCCAGTACTCACTCCCTCTTGGACCTGTCTCATCCCAAATCCTAAACACTTGAAAGCATGGCACTACAAGGCTGATGGGACAACAGGGTTGATATTAGCATGATTATGTTGGGAATTAGGTGGTTCCCCCTCTCTTAATGCATGAATTGGTCACGTCCTAACTCTACCCCTGAGAACAGAGGTGAACCTGTCTCGTTACTCCAGATTGCAGTTGTCTGATTAGAGCTCCCAGCTTAATCCTGTCATTAACATCAGCAAAGCAGCTGAAGATGACAGGATACCAAGGGTTAAGTCACTTGCATTCCTTGCCCTTGATGTGGACAGAATTGCTGCAAGTCAGCAGCTGGTGCACGGCAACTCATCCAGCAGGGAGGATTTTCTGCTGAGCCAACCTGAGGGAGAGCTCTTGACTTGCATCCATCATCCGAGCAGAGTGGCTCTTTGTTCCAGCTCTCCCTTTGCTACAAAGGCTGAGAATTCCTTACAGCTGACTAAGCCATTTCCCCAATGTTCAGGAACGGGCTCAGGTCGATCGCCAGCTGTGCGACACTTCGGTCATCGTGAAGATGGACAACAACCGGGACCTGGACATGGAGAGCATCATCAAGAACGTTGAGTGCTGGTACCAAGAAATTGCTCAGAAGAGCAAAGAAGAAGTGGATGCCTTCTACCAAACCAGGGTGAGTATGAAGCAACCTATGCCAGATCATAGGATGCAGATCAGATGTGGCAACCATCTTGTTCCTGCCTTCCAGTTTCAGGAGCTTCAGGATAAAAGGGGCAAGTACTGCGATGATCTGCAGAGCAACAAGTGTGAGATTTCAGAGCTGACCCGGATGATACAGAAATTGCAGTGTGAACTGGAGAATGTGAAGAAGCAGGTAGGTGGGACCCAGAGGCCACCTGTGTCTGGAGCTCAGCTCAGGCATGGGGGAAGGTGATGCATTTGCACTGACCTTCAGTTAATATATGACCCAAATCCAGCCTACCATGGTGACCAGTGGTGAATTTAAACACTGAGAGCCAAATATTCCTTTTATTTTAAAAGTTGTTGCTTTAGTCATGCATTGTACAAAGTGGTAGAAAACTGGATAGAGATAAGAAAGCGCTCCAGAGAAGCTGGTATCTCTTCCTGTTTGGAATCAGAAGAGCTGCACGCAGAACACCCAAGCACTAGGAAACTGAAGACACCTGCACTGTTGTCCTCTCCTCTGACAGGTCTCCTGCCTGCAAACCTCCATCTGTGATGTTGAGCAGCGTGGGGACTGTGCCCTGAAGGATGCGCGGGAGAAGCACGTTGAGCTGCAGAATGCCCTCCAGAAGGCCAAGGATGAGCTGGCTTGCATGCTGCGGGATTACCAGGAGCTGCTGAATGTGAAGCTGGCCCTGGACATTGAGATCGCCACCTATAAGACTTTGCTGGAGGGTGAAGAGAGCAGGTGAGTGGCAGAAGGTTCGTTTCTTTCTTCCTGAATATCAGAGCTAAGGCCAGAATGAGTCCAGCTCTTAAGTGAACTCTGCAGCTCTGGGATCCTCCCAGGCTCACAGAAGCTGGGGATGGAGAGATGGCTGAAGGCCATCCCATTCACTTTCTGCCAGCAACAACAGTTACTGCCCCAGGAATAGTCAGATGTGTTGTGACATGGGATTAAGAGATAAGTGGGCTGGATATGTGGCTGCAAGTGATGAGTGACATCAAATTTCTAGATATACATGCCACTGGTTAATGGGATAACCTACATTTCTCTTCTTTCCCCTAACAGGATATGTGTGGGGAACCCGGTGAGCGTGTGTAAGTAATCCGAAGTTTTACAACCTGGAGGGTTTCTCCTTGTAGGAAGGGCAGTTTATGGGGCAGCACTGCCTGTCCCAGCCCCCTCTGCCTTTGGCTCCCTGCCTCATTTCAGCCTAGGCTGACAATGAGAAATGTTTGTCCCAGAAATCCCAAATGGCTCTGAAGTTCAAGAAAACCATTGATTTGATATAGGAGGAAAAGTCAAATTCATGCTCCTTTTCTACTTTTGGGGGCAACAGCATTCTGTCCTGGCCACCAGAACATGCACTGTGCATGGGAGAAAGCATTGCACCAGTTTGAAGAGCAGCATGGGAAGTGGGAGAACATGGAGGGGATGCACTGGGGCATGAGGAGGAGATGGAAGGAGTAGTGTTGGACCAACCCAGGGGGAATCAGGCTTGGTTGGTTCTGCCATTTGTGCAATGGCATGCATGCAAGACTCCCCCAGCTCCAAGTAATGCATCCCATGGGCTGTCTTGCAGCGGTGGTCAGCAGTGGCTACAACCTCCCTGATGACTGTGGGATGTTGGCTGCCAATGCGGCCGCATGTGGCTACGGTTCCTTGGGGAGACGGTCTGGACGTCACAGCTCCCAGAATGGAGGATTCAGCTCCCGCAGCGCTGGGATCCACCCCAAGAGGGTCATCAGCTCGGTGGCCAAGCCATGTGTCCCAGAGGTGTTCTGTCAAGCCGGAGGAGTCAACTGTAAAACCGGGGGGTTCAGCTCCCGTAGTGGGGGGTACCCAGCCCGCACCGTTATCAGCACAGCCAGTGGGGGCTTGAATGCTAGGATGGGGGCTTGCCAACCTGGCGGTGTGGTCAGCTTTGGGAACCAAGGCTGTGTCATCCGGCAGCTGGCGGGCCCGCCGGTGGTGGTGGCCAACAGCCCTGAGGTTGTGGCGTGCAACAACGGCGTGGTGGGGAATTTTGGGGTGGTCAGAGACCCTTGTGTGGTCCCGTAGGGACAGCAGCCACAGAGGTGGCACAGCTAGGAGCAGCGGAGCGCGGCGTGTAGATGCGCAGTTCCTACCAGATGCGCAGTTCCTACTGAGATGAGGCAGAAGGGTTTTTCTGCCCTCAAATAGCAACATTTGTCATCCAGTTCATTCCCAAAGTCGTTGACATCACACACATGCTCTGAAAACTTTAGGTTTTCAGAGTCCCCAGCCTTACAGTCATATCTAGCAAGCTTCTCCAGCAGGTGCTCCACGTCATCTTACTTCTTTGAGTTTATACTGCTTAGTTGACTGCAGCTTTTAGGTTTTGTTTGTTCCATCGCATTCCCCCCCCAGCTTTCCCACAACAAGCAGGTGCATTAGGGGTGTTCTTCCTTACAAGACACCTCTTTTTCTTACTGCACCTCCCAAAGCATTTCAGAAAAGAGCGTGATGATTTAACTTCCCCAGGAGGCACTGCACAGAGCACGTTCCTCTTCTTATCCAAAGAGAAACCCCAAGCTGAGAATTTGAGCTTAAATTTTAAGCAAGGCAACTTCAGCGTTCAAAGCACCTGCTGTTTGCATAGGCTTTTTGTGGAATTTGCTTACAGATGAATACGTAGTACTTCTGTTTGCTTGTGCATGTTAGGGGTGGCTGGTTCAAAGCGTGCTGAGTCTTAGAAGCGCTCACCCCCATCCCCACCCCAAAACGCTGAGGAAGTGTTAAGGCTTCTGACTCTGACATCTTGTGCTCACACAAACAGAGCTTCTTCCACTGACTGCTCAAACTTCCCAGCTTTCCGCTGTGCCTTCAATAAACTGCATTGAAAGTATTTGCTTTGTCCTTGGGTTTTTCCATAGATGCTGGCTAATGTAATTACAAGACAGGGGGAGAAGTGCTCTTTTGAGGTTTATATGTCCACAGGTAGAGAAAGGACCCGTTGTCTCTGTAGACAATTTGGAACATGTTGGGGCTCAGACACAAGGAGAGTCCTATGATGTTTATTCTATTTACTTCCTCATGTGACATGAGCGTTTAGGTATTTTAAAGGCCAAGGTGCCATTTGCTTAAGTAACAGCTGATATCAAAGCTTGCTAGGACTCCTCAAAATGTTTCAGTGTCGTAACACCTCCACAGCTAGTGTGCCACCTGTATCTTCCACTCCCCACTGTGATATCTGAACAACACACTCATATAGTCCTTCCACATCCCAGCAATTGGATGAGGACAGTGCCAGCACTGACCTCTGTGGGCTTGGTGGGCTCTGCCAGATTTGTACGTACTCCAGATACTAACACTTTTGCTTCAGGTAGCATTAAGGCTGAGAAAGGGTGACATTCCCACATATGACTTAAAAGGGATGAGCTGGAAGATCTCTTGGCCATAATGGGGTGGAAATGAAATTTGTCTAGTTTTGAAACCTCCCACACAGAGCTCAAAGTGAGAGCTGGTAGCTGGGGGCTCATTTCATGGAAAGAAACCAACATTTCCTTGAGATGATTCACCTGACCAAACACAGAAGCCTAGTTTAGCATGAAATGCATCAAGTGCAAGACTCTACTAGATGCATCAATTAGATCCATCTTGGCTCTACAGGCAGCCCGGGGCAGGGGCATTAGTGCAAATGGAGACATCACCATGCAAGACGCCTGCATACACTCAGACAAATACAGCCTGCCTGTCATCCACAGGGTTTGCAGACACTATTATCACCATGAATTTCTTCCTGTCTCCAGCACACAAAGAATTACAGGTCACAAGGAGCTATTAATCTCTGTGCTCTTATGAGGCAAAATTCTAATGGCAACCTTTAAAAAAAAAAAAGTAAATATTAGAGGTTGATGCAAAGAAGATAAGCACCTTGGGGATGGGCAGGAGGTGTCACTTCAGTGCTAAAAGAAGGAATTGTCTCATCTGAATTTGGTCATCAGAATGTCAGACCCAGGTTAAGGGAGATGGGCAGTCCTCTGGCTGAGCTCCACTTGGTCAAGGAAATCCAGTTTGATGGCTCAACCCAGCACTAAAATTGGGTGGGATGGAGCCCACTTAAGCAGCTGATTCTGCATCTGAGTTTAGTGCATTCCCCATTGTTTGCTCACAGATGTGAGTTGGGAAGAAGAGCAGTGCAGAGCCTGGAGCACTGCTGGGACATGGGCAGCTCCACTGACCACCTGCATGTCATCATCTCCACACTCCAGTCCATGGCATGGAACTGTTGTGGCTCCAAGTTTAGGTTCTCCTTGGGGTGTGGAGGGGCATGGCCATCCTCTTGCAATCCATAGCCAGAGCAACTCTGCTTGACTTTCCTTCAGAGGCTGAGTAGAGTCTGCTTTGGTTGGGTCTCAGTGTTGCTAAAGAAGATGGTTGTTTGAAAAAGATTTGGACCTGGGTTATTGCACAACCCGATGCAGGTTGACTTGTTGGCCAGTGGGTCCGGCTCTTATATGCAGCCTGGTAGAGCAGGAACTTGCTTTGCATGACACTCCCAACCTCCAAGGGCTGAGCCCAGTTGTGGCCTTTCCAGATCTTTCCCCTCTGACCCTTAGAGACAGTAAGACCTGCATCCCCCAACAGCACCACCAAAGAAAATATCCCCTGGAATGTTGCGGTGTGAAGGGTAACTCAACCCAACAATTCACCTTCCTCCTGCAGACAGAAATATGCCAGTAAGGTGGCTTCTCCCATCCCAGGAAGCAGCAGACGACTGCCTAATTGCAATGGAAGAATAATTACCACGTAGTGGCCTGAATAATAGAGAGAAGAAAGGAAGATGATACCACTTCTTCCAAAACACGGGCAGCACCTTTCCTCCTCGTGTTTGAGCCAACACCCAAACGTTCTCAGCTATAATTTTAGCAAACCAATGAGGAAAAATGAAGACAGCATTTACTTTTTCTCTATAGCTACAGCTGTAAAGATTCTGTCACTGCAACTAAGGGAAAATGTTCATCTCAGTTGGTTTTCAGACTGTTCGTTAAGAAGTGTATTACAAGCATTGAGAGGCTGGGAATGGTTCCAGATAAGTGATTACTATTTTCTCTTCCTAGTCTTGTTCTGTAGTTGTTTGTTTTAAGCACTGAAACAATGCCCCCATTCTGAATGATGGCAAAATAGTAAAACACACATTATCGTATTTGTGAACTCCTGCCAGCTGTGGAGTTCCAGTGCAAATGTTTCAAAGGACAGTTTTGACTTTTAAAAAGAACTCTTTTTTTTTTTTTTTTTTTCCTCTTCTTTCTCCTTTTGGTTTTCTTAAACAAACTGCTGTTTCAGGCCAACCATCTGGATGTTTCTGTCCCTTCAAATACCCAGAGAAAGCATTTTGATAACAGAGAAAAGATCCTCTCCAGTCCTTTTAGCAAAACTATTTATGACATGAATATGGAAATACCATTCCAGAGATTTTATCGTAGGAAATGTTTGGGGTTTGGTGTTTTGCTTGACCAATTCAAGCACTCTAAAACCTATCACGGCCAAAGAGATGAAGAACTGACTTTATAGGAAAGGAAGGATGACTTGTCATCCCCCATGGAAGTTCTCTGTGCTAAACACAGTCAGATAAGAATTTTGGGAAAGGAGGAAGAGGGGCATTAATAGAAACAGAGAAGTTGTCCCTAGGGTGCCCCATGTCCCTGCAGCGTGATATGGAAGAGACGGCACAACCGCAGCATCAGCCTGAAGAGCAAACTTTGCAGCAAGTATTTGAGCAAATACCTTGAATGTGACACTGAAGAAGGAAAAATTCTTCAGGCCACATTTGTCAATTAAGCTTTTTCACTTCTTCACGATTTTCCATGCTTTTGTGTGATAGCAGCTAGAATTTTTTTTTTTTCATCTCAAATTCTTCCCAACTCACGTCTGTGAGCAAACAATGGGGAACGCACTAAACTCAGATGCAAAATCAGCTGCTTAAGTGGGTTCCATCCCACCCAATTTTAGCGCTGGGTTGAGCCATCAAACTGGATTTCCTCGACCAAGTGGAGCTCAGCCAGAGGACTGCCCATCTCCCTTAACCTGGATTTGCCATGAGCCAAACCAAATGGCACAGGTTCAAAACCATTCATTTCGTCCAACCATGCCCAACGTGAGGGCTGTTTTGAAAGCGTGCCGCTAGATGGGCTCCTTCTCTTCCTGCTCTGCACTTTGCCTATGGGCAAAGTCCTTTTCCATCTCTTTTTACCTGGATCAAGATGAAGATGCAGCCCCCGAGGCCCAGCACTGGAAAATGGGTCTTTTCTTCTCCTTTTTCTGCTGGCTGGGAGATAACTGGGTTGATGGTTGGAAGATGATGGATTGATGGTTGGACCAGATAATGGGTTGATGGTTGGAAATTGATGGGTTGATGGTGGAGATAGATGATATCAGTGCCCTTTTCCAATAGATTCTCTGACTCTGTGATAAAGAGGTTTCAAATTCATGATCAACAGCAAAGCAATTGAGCAGCTTTGCTGAAACAAAAACTTACCTTTGGTCTCTGAAGTACTACAGAGATCTTGGTGATGGACAGCACGAAGCTGCAGGTGGGGTGGCGTGAGATGTGGAGTGTCACAGGGCTGGAATGAAGATCCCAGAAGCTGTGGGGACCTCAGATAGCATGGAAGGTTTGGTTCTTACTGAGGGGACGTAGGGAAAGTCCTGGTGATGCCAATCCTGGAGGTCTCACTCATTCTGCAAACTGCACACCAATGCACCTTTGGGGCTGAAGGAGAGGAGCATGAAACACGCACAAAAACTCAGCAGCAAACCTGCCCACTTCATGGATAAGGCAGGAGTGGGAATTTTGCTTTGTTCCATGGTGAATTCCTTACGCAGCTGAAGCAGGAAGTCCCCACCTGCATCAGAAGGAAATGATCTGGAATGTCCCACTTACAAAAAAAATAATTAAAAAAGTAAGTATAAAAGATTAAAAAAAAAAAATCCTTCATGTAATTTCACCTGAGGTGAAAAAAAAAAGGAATAAATTTAAATACCTCAGAATTTCCTGGGGGCCCAAAGCTGCATTTTTGTGGTCTGACAAAATGTATGCAGATTCATTGCACTTTTTACCATTACTCAGGGAATCATTATCAGGGATCATTTGCATTTCCCTTGCTTCAGATACTCAATTTCCAAGCCACACAGCCTGCTCCCAGGAAGCACTAGAGGCTTAATTTCCTCTTTCTGACCCCTGCACCAGTTGGAATGGCCTCGTTGTCCTCCTGATGTGCTGCTTTCTATTCTTTAATGAACTCACCACTGCCTATAATTATCACCACGTTATTATTATTGCTGGCAGCCAAGTGGGGAACACACATGGGGAATTGGAGGCAGTGCTTCCAGCCCCAAGACGCAGATAGGTTCTTTGCACAGCAGGTGGGAGCAAATGCTACCCAAGGAGCCTGCCACAAAGCAGATCATGGATAAATGCAGGTAAGAAATTAGCCAGTAATTAGTTCCTCCTGTGAATGCTCATTCCTTGCAGCCAGACGGCTCCACAATCGGCATTGTATCCAGAAGCAAGTTGTTTCTTGTGATGTGGTCAATGGCACCAGGAGGGAGGGGCGAGGTTTTGGGCAGAGATCTCACCTGGAAAAGGAGATGCTTTGGGACTGTGGTCCAGGCTTAGCCTAAGGCTGGAGGGATCCCCAGCCCCAAGGTATGAGCCTCACAGGGTTGTGCTAGATTTCCTTGCCTCTGCTCAATGAACTGTATTTCCTTAGAAGATCATTTTAATGGAAAATTAATCTTTTTCTTTCACTGCATTTCAGCAGCACCAGAGCAAAATGAATTTTGGACCTCATGGCTGGGCCAAATATCTGGGTACATTCTGACCTGAGTGCACCCGTGCATTTTCAGGGCTGAGCTGGACTCCAGGAGGCAGTGATTCCTCCCTTCACGGGATGTTCAGGTTGTATATTAGCGAAAAATTTATCCTCTGAAAGAGACAGGCCTTGGAGCTGCTGCCCAGAGAGGTGGTGGAGTTACTGTCCCTGGAGGTGTTCAAGAACCATGGAGATGTGGCACTTGGGGACACAGTCAGTGGGCATGGTGGGGTGGGTTGGGGTTGGATCTGGTGATCATAAAGGTCTTTTCCTAACTTAATGGTCTATGATTCTATGATTTTCTTTTTTTTTTTCAGAAACATTCTCATCTTTAGCTGCAGCTTTAGTGCAGGCAGAATTGGGTTCTGGAGCTGGAATTTCTGCTGACTCAAACTCTTTGCATACGGAGCCCGAGTCACACAGATGTTCTCCACGAGTTGGGTGGGTTGGCAAAGCCATCACATCCGCAGTGTAGAACCCTCCACCCCCATCCAGCACCCATTGGCCATGGACCAGCTCAGCAGGTTGGCTTCATTCGTTCTTGGATCCTCAGGGATGAGTCACCCTGGCCTGATCCCTGCTGCAGGATGAGGATTCACATCATGCAATTAGTTCTGCATTTCCCCAAAAGTGATGCAAATGAGGGGGAATCGCTCCGAACTGCAGCTTTTCTCAACCTTTAGGCACAAACTTTGCATCACCTCCGTCAGGGTGGAAATGGACAAATGATGGATGATGGGCACTGTTGGGAACCCAGCACCAAGCACGGCTCTGAGAAGCTGCACAACACACCAACCCCTTAATCCAGCTGCACAGCTGCAACACCCACACACTGACCTAGGATGGATCCCTAAAAAAGGGATAATGCCAAATTTCTTGAAACAAGCTATTTTGTACAACAGAAGTTAAATTGATGCTGTTATCATTCCTGGGCAGCAGCACCTTGCAGAAAGCAGGGAGACAGAAGGACAAAGCATAGAAGCATTTCCCATTGGAAAATACTTCCTCAGTTCTGGGGTCAAGAAGAGGGAATTGGGTGTTCCTAAGGAACAGGGTCTGAGCACACAGCTGCAGTATTGGTGATGAGGGGTGTGGTGCCAAAGCAGCAATCACACCGAGCCCAGGAGCGATCTCATAATCAGCTGCTTCTCTCTATCGCATGCTCTTGGAATAACTTGAAAGAAAGTCATTGGAGAGGGGTGGGATGCTTCGGGGACAGTGAGACTCTGGTGTTTGTCAATCCTTAATGGAAACGAGGACAGAGAAGCCACAGCTGTCATGCTTGGTAATTAAAGGGAAAGTTGCACCTTGGACAGACGGGGATTTGCGATGCTGAGCAGCGTGGTGACTGCCTTTTCAAAATTGCCCTGGGGAAAAACAGTAGCTGCTTTCTGCAGGAAGCTGAGGAGCTGGGAGGGCAGGTGTGCAATTATTGGGATGTCCAGGTCACCCAGCTGGCTTCTGGTCATTGTCATTTCCCCATGCAAGCCATTCCTGGATGGAGAACAAGAGAGCCAGGTGCTGAGCACTGCCCAGTGTCACACGCAGGTGGTTACCCCATAGGGATTTCAGTGAGAATATGCAACCGCATAATAACAAGAACAAAGAGAATAATGAGGCAACACTGATGCATGGAGTAAGAAATGACGCTGGAATTCCCCAAACAAACCTTTGCCAGCGTGCAGGCAGTCCGGCTGTTACACCAAACCCTGGGTTTCTGAGACCCTGCTCATCCTTCTGAAAGCAGCAGGTTTCCCTAATAACATGCTTCCCTGTGCCCTTCAACAGAGGATGGCCAGGGAGTCCTGTGCAACCTGTGGTTCACAGCCAGACTTTCTCCTTTCCGTGTTTCTCTGCCAATCCCAGCTTGCTGGTTTTTTTTTTCCCCATTTACTGAGAGCTGTGTTCTCTTGCAGCGCCGATCCCAATCCATGGCAGTGGTCAAGGAAAGGTGCCTAGCTGGATTTCAAGCCCACCGTAGACATGTAGAAAAAACAAATTTCTAAAGCAGATGGAGGTCAGAAAGCTCGGGAATCCACTGCAGAAAGACATTCCAACAACTAGAAGCATGATTTTGCCTCTGATCTTGCTCCCCACAGAATGTGGCTGCTGCAGAGGGGAGCTCAGCTCCTGGAGGAAGCAGCTATAATTGTCACTGTTGCTTTATCTCCCTGGCTATGTGGTTTTCTGGCAACTCAACCCATGTCTGGGGTTGGAAGCTATGAGCATATGAGCTGCTCAGAGGGGAGATAGAGGCTGCAGTGCCCCCCGGGGCTGATCTGAGCACCTCTGGGTGCTGAGCATTGGGCTGCAAGGGATGGAAGCTGGCTGCATCTTCCTCCAGGGAAAATGCTTCTCTTTATCACACTCAGCCCAGTGAGACCAACCATTACACAGTGCTTACGCACCCAGCCACCGCCTCTGCCATGACACACAGTCATTTTTTTTTTCATGCTAGTGGCAAAATGAGCCACAAAACACAATCCTAACCATTCATTAAGATAATAGGTACATATTCTACAAGCTATACCTTCTGTAATCTCCTTAATCTGAGTGTCCATCTGGAAGGCATTGTGAATTGCTGGGTGCTTACCAGCACAGCATTGTTGCTTCTCCCGGTTCCCATTTGTCCTTTTTTGTTTGGCTTTGACCAAGAGCCCCACCTCTGCTCCTGAATCTGCCTGTCACTCCCTTGACTGTGTGTGGGGCCTCCAGCTTCATCTTGGTGGTGGAGGAAACCAGTGCAAGAAGTGTGTTTATTCTCTCATCTTACCTGCCAAGCCATTTAGACCTGGCCTTTAATGGGATTTGCTCTCTAGCATTTCCCCACGTCCCCCTCCATACAGAGATGTCTTGGCTCCACGAGGATGCAGAGTTTGCATTGCTGATAAAAGCTCTGAGTTTTCTGCTCTGTGCATGTGTACCACTGGTACTTCATATTTATTCTAGGAAAATCTAAATGTAAGTCTGAAAAACTAATGCTATTATACATCACACACGCTGCTGCACAGCTCCTTTCTATGGCCATTACCGTGCACACACAAACAGATTTCCAGACCCACCAATGGGAACAGGTTGAAATTCTGGGCTGCATTTCCCTCCTCCCACACCTCCACTGCTGCGGGTCATCTCTGGAGTCCCTGTGCATGAAGGAACACACTTTGGTTGAAATTGTTCATATCTCACCAGAGGAAAGGCAAAGGCAGCTGTCCCATGACACAGCACAGCAATACTTCCAGCCTCAGCACCTGGCTGCTGTTTGCCACCTTTCTGCAGAAAAACACTTTAGGTGCAAACCTCACGCCCTGCTCCCAACGTGTGGTTGCACTCCCTTTGCAGTGACCATTCCCAGCACTGCTCCATGCGCTTTCATCGTGACCCTGCCTTGCCCATTCCACCCCATTACTCAGTCCTAATAACCCATTGGGCTACACGGCTGGCCAGGTGATGCAAAAGGGCCTTACAAATTCCTATGCAAAAGAGGAACTTTACAAAGGAAGACGGTGGACAGCCACAGTGTTTGGTACGAAACCTATTTGTCTCTTGCAAAATAAGGCAGTAAACAAAGGCTATAAAGGAGAGTTTCTCTGCTTAGGTCACTGTCAGCACCATCAAGGAGGTGATTTTTCTAAACCCAAACAGGATGCTGTGTGCTGCTGTTGGATTCAATGAACATTTCCAGCAATCACCCAGCAGTGCCCAAAGCAGCACTCTTAGCCCAGCTTCCCCACCATGAAAATAGTAAAGATGAAACACAGAATATGGCAAAGGCACCCCAAATGAAACACCTGGATTTGCTTTCAGGGCACCAGGGTTGGCCAGTGCTTGACAAAGTAAACATGACAGTAGGAAGCTCTCCATGGCGTGACGCATTGCCCTTGGGAGTAACGCTCATTGCTGTTTTCCTTACTGTCACAACGCCCAGCATGGGTGCTGGTGCCATGGCTGATGTTGGTGACCCTCTGTTCATCACTGTGCAGATCCTCTTTCAAGTAGAAAGGCTGCAAACAAAGGGAAAGATTTAGGCGAAATCCTACATAGCAGCATGGCAAATAAATATGGTGCACGTGGGCAGCTGCCAATGCTGGCTTGGAATCACAGAATCATGGAATCATGGTCATTAACGTTGGAAAAGACCACTAAGATCACTGAGTCCAACCACTGACCCAACACTGGCATGCCTACTCATGGAAGCAAAGAATCATTAAGTCTGGAAAAGACCTCCAAGACCATCCAGTCCAACCCAAATCCATCCCACCATGCCCACTAACCATGACCGTCAGTGCCACATCTTCATGGTTCTTGAACATACCCAGAGATGGTGACTCTACCACCTCCCTGGGCAGCCTGTTCCAATGCATTACCACTCTTTCAGAGGAGATTTTTTTTCCTGATATCCAACCTGGAAGGTTGGAACTATCCCGCTCTTTCTTTTTTTTGTCCAAAAGCAGCATGAAAGCCGTGTCATTTCTGGTGGAAAGCAAGGTAGAGGGTGGGCAGATGGGGGGCATGGTGCCCATAGTGATGGAAGGAGCTCAGACTATTGTCCCAACAAATCCACCACCTGCTTTGATGTGGGAACATCCAGCTGCAGTTAAGAGCAGGAAGAGCCCTAATGGAGCTCTGCAGTCAGAGGGTGATGTCCCAGGGGCCTCACTAATGCTTTTAATGGTGACTGCAGGGTCCCTTTGCAAGGAGCCACAAAAACTACCCAGGGAAGGGGCGGGAGGGCACTGAGAGTGCTGGGAGCACAGCCAAGCCCTGCTGGCCCTATTTCATCAGGAAAGGGTCTTTAAAAAAGTGATTTTCTCACTGGGATAAAGCAATCTTGGGTGGCTGATCATCACAGCAGGAGGCTGGAAAACCCCTGGGGCTCTCTCTGTTTTCACAGATGACCCAACAGACCGAATGTAGCAGGGTGCTTAAATAGGACTAATTTGCCCTAATGCGGGATCTAAATCTCAAGGCCTTGGGTCCCAGGGTAGCCACCAGGGCCCAAGGCATATTTAAGGCCAAGGACCTCCGGGTTTCCTGGCAAACTCAACTATCACCTGCTGCTTTAAACCTTTGTTGAGTCCCATCAGCCTGAAAAAAACAGTTTCATCTTTTTCCTTTAAAGCAGCAGATCAGTGCCTCTCCACAGCTCCCCAGCCACCACCAGACCTGCATCAGACAGGACAAAGCTTGGAGAGAAGGGAAGATGTGTGACTGCAATCCTTCCCTGCAGAAGGTGAAATGACATCGGCACGCTCTTTGCTTTGAAGTTTATGTAACCAGAACTGGCTTTGTGACAGCTCAGCAGCTGCAAACCTCAAGCACTGCCCTGAACCCTCTGATGTGCGGGGCTGGGCACCTGCAAGCAGCCACCTCTCAGGGCTGGAGTATGGGCTTGGTGCTCTGAGTGCATGGGGAAACAGCAGGGAGAGGTTGCAGGGATGGTAGCTATGGGAGGAACACAGGTGATGGTCCCATTTTCCTTGCTTTACAACCCTAAAATTATGCAAGCATTGCACATGTGGTGCAACGGGGCCATGAGTGCTCTGTGCACAGACAGCACTCCAGGTTGGACTTTAGACAACACACCTGTTGTCCTGCACCAAAACTCGGGCACAATATGCATTTCTGAAAGAATTCCCCCTTTTGCTTGCCAGCAAGAGGCTCATCTGCCTGGGTGACTGTGGGCAGGATGACATGGAGACTGCAGAGCCCCAAAGCCCATCTCCTTCCTCCAACTATCACTCATGCATGGAATTACATCTCATCACTGAACTTGCACCCTCATTTCTCAGACCAATGTGGCTACAATGTGATTAAAATTGCATGGAATATTTCATGCCTCATTTCAACCCACTCTGAGATCTGTAAAAAAGAATAGGAAGGCCTTTAACTGGGGAGACACCACAAATATTCTAAATTACCATAATTCCTTTGCATTATTTTCTCATTTGAGACAATCCATTTTAAGTGTGCAATCCCATTGTCTAGGAATCCTCCCAGAACCAGGAAATTTTGCCCTAGCAAAGATGCAAAACCTTCTTCTGGCACGCTATGCAATCACTTGTGCTTCTGTGATTAGACTCCTTTGTTAAGGCAAAAAAAACAAAACAAAACAAAACAAAACAAAAAAAACCCCACTTTATTTGTTTCCAAGCAAATTCAAAGCTCTTTTAAAGAATTTTAATTAAGAAGACAAGGTGCTTTCTCATTAACAGAAATCACTCGAATAATTTAACATCCAATAGGCGTGTCGCAGGAATAAGAGGAAAAATGTTCACTCTGGCCAACATCGCTCAACCTGTCTGAAACTTCACTCTTCATTGCTTTGTTGCATCTCCAGGTATTCTCCAGTCCCATCACACCCAGACACCAAGCGCAGCCACCCCTTCCCTAAGCACATCATTCAGCACAAAGCACTTTTCCAGTGGGCACTTTGACTTCTTGCCCATGAGCCCTATCTCCAGAGCATCTCCCCATGACCAAACTCAACAGAACCACACAACGCTCCATTGACTGCACCACCAACCCCATGCTCTCCTCTTATCCCGTCCAGGTTTGCCCCAACACAGCTGCAAGCATCCACCTTTGAGGGCCACTGAGGTGCAGAAATGCGTGTGCTGATGGAACCGCCTCCTGCTCCATTGTCCATTGCTCAAGAGCTGCCCAGGGACCCTGGCGGGGCGTTCTGCAGGAGGTCCTGGAATGTAATTAAACACCGTGGTGAAACCGAACCGTAAACAAGCCATGAATAAAAACCCCTTGAATTATTTTGCTAAACTATAATTACACAATAAGGAAGCAGATTAATTAAGTAAAATATAAGTCCTGAAACTGAAGCTTGCAAGCAAAGCAGTTTATTTTAATTTCCACATTATTTCATATGAGATGGAAGTGTTTGCTGTGGGTTGGAAATGTTGGAAGCCATTCCTTGCTGCCAGGCAGACCAAACCCAGTGGATAAATTAAATTTTTGCATCTCAGGCACCTCCTGGAACGTATATAAGGAGCCAGGCTGCACCTGGGAGCAGCCACAGGAGATCTCCTCACGCTCCTCTCTCGCTCCTCCACTTTCTTCCACCACCGTTGCTCCCATCCCCGTGTGCCGCAGCATGAGCCGGCAGTGCTACACCTCCAGCTCGCTGCTGGGCCGACGTGGCTTCTCCTCAGCCTCCGCTGTCTGTGGTCTGGGCAGGGCAGGCAGCAGCTCAGCCTCGGTGTGCCAACCGGCGGCACGGCGCTGCGGGTTGGGTGGCTTCAGCAGCCGGAGTGTCTGCGACCTGGGCCGTGGGCAGAGGATTTCCTTCGGAGGAAGCTGCCGTAGCACGGCGTACGGAGCGGGCAGCGTGGGACGATGTGGCACTGCCTACGGCGGAGGTCGCTTCGGTGTGGGCACGGTGGTGGGGTTCGGTAACTGCGGAGGCTATGGGGGCCTGGGCAGCTACAGAGGCCTGGGGGATGGCGTGGCGATGGGCGGCTATGGCGGAGGCATCGGCATCGGGCTTGGAGGAGGTCGATCAGAAGGGATCCGCGGTGTCAGCATCCACCCGGAGCTCCTCAAGCCCCTGTGTGTGGGGGTGGACCCTGAGGAGTGCCAGGTGCGGACCCATGAGAAGGAGCAGATCAAGAACCTCAACAACCAGTTTGCCTGCTTCATCGACAAGGTGAGCCCCGCAGATAACGTGACACCAATGGCTCCTGGTGCAGGCACTGCTTGGATCCCAGCCCTTCTGCTGTGCCTCCTGATGGCCACCAGCCTGTAAAATGGCTCATCTGGGGTCAGCAGCAAGCCAAAGCTTGTGGGACAAAGGAAGGAGATGCTGAGATGACCTTGGAGGTCTTCTCCAACCTAGATGGTTCTGTGCCGTATGTGATTAGCAATTGCTCTCCTACCTCTACAAACACCAAAGAAACACCTTGGAGGTGTTCAAGAGCATGGATGGGGCCTGGATAACTGATGGAGAGGTGGGGCCAGCCCAGGGCAAGGGATGGGGATGGGGGGTTTTTGAGGACCCTTCCAACCCAATCATCCTATGGTTCTATGATCTTTCAGGACCCTTTCAACACAACAGTCCTATGATTTTTTGGTCTTTAGGGACCCTTCCATCCCAACCATCCTATGGTTCCGTGATTTTTCAGGACCCTTCCAACCCAATCATCCTATGGTTCTGTGATTTTTCAAAGCCCTTCCAACCCAACAATCCTATGGTTCTATGATCTTTAAAGTCCCTTCCAACCGAACTATCCTCTGGATCTATGATTCTATGATTCCATGATTCTGTGATATGGTTGGATCATTACGGTCCCATCCAACCCAAACTATTCTACAGTTCTATGACATCTGTATTCTTAAAGCTGTATGTTCATTTCACCCTGCAGAGGGAGAAAGATGCAGGTCTAGGTAAAATGAGATCAACTTTAATTTCTCTGTCCGCTCTGTCAATGAAAGGATTTGGTGATTTCCTAAACAAACACCATTTATCATTACTATCTTAGCTAAGCCTAAGGGACTTTCATTGCTGTTTAGGGGTGTGTTGGTTTCATTATGGAAAATGATTTTTCAAATGACAGACGATTCTTTGCTCCATCCAAGCTTAGATTTCCCTGTGAGCTGTTCCGCAGTTGAGAAAAACAAACCCACGTAAAGGAGCCACCCTACTTCCTCCTGCTGAAAAATGATTTATTCATGATCCATAAAGGTTCCCAAGTACTTAGAGAGCTCTTTAATCTAGAAGTGAAAGGCATGATAAGTACCCGTGGTTACAGCTTCAATCAAATGCATTCAAATGAGCTCTTGGATGGAGCTTTCAGCACTGGGAGAGCTCGTTCCTGGAATCAGCTCATCAGAGCAGGAAGGGATCCTTCCTCAGCGGAAGCGTGCTTTGCTCAAACAGATCATTGGGTTCCACACGGAACAAATACGCGGGTGTTGTTCAGCCCTGGGCTGGGAGATGATGCCCTTAGCGCACAGGCTGTTGAGAAATCAGCCCTTAGCCACTTGCCTTTCAGTTTTGTTCTTACGTCCTGCAAGCAGAGGAACCAAAGTGCCTTTGCCCAAGAGAGGCCGGGTGACTTTCTCATCTCTTCCTTCTACAGGTCCGGCTCCTGGAGCAGCAGAACAAGGTGCTGACCACCAAGTGGGAGCTGCTGCAGCAGTATGTCCTGCCGGCATCCCGGCGCAACCTGGAGCCCGTCTTCGAGAATTTCATCTGCAATCTGAGGAAGCAGCTGGAGTGCGTGCTGGGGGAGCGAGAGAGGCTGGAGAATGAGGAGCGTTGCCTGCGGGACCTGGTGCAGGAATACAAGTGCAAGTAAGCAGAGTGCAAAGGGGAGGTGGGGGGTGCTGGTTGCTTTTCAGAGCATGAAGATAATGCTTTGGTCCAGGAGTCTAAAAACTTGGGCACAGAGCAGGTCTCTGTGCTGGGGTCCCATTGTCTCACACCTAAGACTTGAAATATAGCCATAGGAGGGGACAGGGAGCTCGTTCCCTCACCCTGATGTTCCTGTACACGGTGGTTTGCCATGGCAATCTTCCTACTTCACCAAACTCTGTGCCCCTGGTGCTGCCCCTTCCCACAGAACCCTTCATTCACATCATCCCCACTGGGTTCATTCACTCTTCTCAGAGGCAATGTGGGAACAGCTTTTTGATCTACAATGCAGATATTCCTTAATTGCTCCCTGTGTGCTATGCTCAGCCATAACCAGGACACTTGGTGGCTGGTTATGCACAGCCAGGATGAAAGAGTCTTCTCCAAAGAACTTACAGCCAAGCTCTCAGAAGTTTTCTCTCACTCAGTGAGGTCAGACTCATCCTGTGAAAGCTCTTCTCAGCCCCAATTATTCGGCCATTACGCACTGCCTCTGCTCTCATTGCAAATGGGAGTTGCATAGCTTGCTCAAGCTCCTGACCTCCCCTGGAGCATTTTGGCCACATTCTGCCCATGAACTCTCAGAGCAGAGTCCTGGATGCTTCCAAAAAACCTTGCAGGTCTAGGAGGAGCACACCCAGCCTTCAGCTCTGTGAACAGTTTTGCACTTCTCGTGGTTTCGCCTGTCTTGCTGCCACCTCACACCAGCCACCGATACTGCTGGCGTGGGCTATTTAGAAGTGCTGAACACAGCCAAGCAGGGAGGAAAAATAACAACAAAGCAAAAACCAAAGTTGAGATGTAAAGTAAACAAGTAGAGGTCCTGGCTTTAACCATGCTGGGCTGTGGGGACAGGACCCCCAGCACTCAGCAGCCCCCTCCCTCTGCTTTCCAACACAGGTATGAAGATGAGATCAACAAGCGCACGGCAGCGGAGAATGAGTTCGTGGTGCTGAAGAAGGTGAGCAAAACCTGGGGGAGAAATGCAAAGCCACAGAACTGCCTGAGCAGGGGAAGCCCAACATAGAGGTGACCCAAGGAATGTGCAGAACCTCATCAGGTTTTAAGCACGGATAATGCAAATCCAGGTAGAGTCAGGGGTTGGCCACAGTGAGAGTCCTGCAAAGATAACAGAAAATGAGCTTGGGCACAGCCCTTGGTTCTTTTCTCTCTTTTCACCCAACACATGTTTTCTCTTCAGGATGTGGACTGCCTCTACCTGACCAAGGAAGAGCTGGAGGTGCGGGTAGGCCTCCTGCGGCAGCAGCTGGAATTCCTCAAGTGCATCTATGCTGAGGTAAGAGCTGCTCACCCACTGCCCCAGGCTCTGAGAGCAAAACCAACACAGGGAAAGGTGTCTTCTCCTAAAATCCTACAACCACAGCCAAAAAAAAATCCCGATCTCTATATGTGTACCTGGTAATGATACTTAGATGCTTTGGTCATCTGCCACACAGCTGGCTGCAAAGGGAGGAATCTTTTGCATGAAAAAAGCCCCTCAAATTTGCATCCAATCCATGACTGGGAGCCACTGAAAGACCTTGATCTTGAAAACCGAGATTACTTTTAGCATTTCACTTTTTTACCTGCATATGTCTACATCTTTTAGTGGAAATAATGCTTTCACCTAAAATGTAGCAAGTTCCTAACAAAACACACAGGTGATGCTTGGTGCTTGCTCTCCATCTTTTCTAACCAACACTTCCCAACAGCCTGCAGGCATTGGGCCCAAAGCACTTACCCCAAGGGATGCCCAGCCCAAAAATCTGCTGGCACAGTCACAATGCTGAGCTGCAACCCAGCGAGTCACTCCAGCTGGACTGCTTTGCTCCTTCAGGCAACCCCATGTCATGCCACCACAGCAAGTCCCAGCTGCTGGGAACCAGTCAGCTGCCTGAAGGATCCCATGTCCCAGTTAGGCATCCATGGGACAACTGTCCTACTTGTCCCCAAGGCTCCTTCTTCCCTCCAGACCCTTTAGCTGAGGTGCGGGCCTGGGACTGGCATGGGAAGGGGAATGACCTGTGACGGATCTTGCAGGAGAGAGCACAGATGGACTGCCAGCTGTGTGACACTTCGGTCATCGTGCAAATGGACAACAGCCGGGACCTGGACATGGAGGGCATCATCAAAAGCGTGGAGTGCTGCTACGAGGAGATTGCCCAGAAGAGCAAGGCTGAAGTGGAGGCTTTCTACCAGACCAGAGTGAGTACTGCTCAAGTAGCAATGAAACCCTCCACCAACAAAATGCTGAGGAGCACTTCTGTCCTTCATGACACAGCTCAAACCCATCCCTTGGTGTTCAGGCACTGCAGTTTGATAAAGAAAACTGTGCCAAAAAGAAACCCAATCAACACAACACCGTAACTATTGCATCTGAAGAATTTCCCATAAAATCAGGACATCATGATCTCTTCTTGCACACCCATCAGGACCACCGTCCCCTTCCCAAAGTGCTCAGGGCCCACATAAGGTCCCATCTCAGTGCTACTTTGGAGCATTGCTGCAGCTCCAGAGTGTTGTCCCCTTTCCTGCAAGGAGTGATTCCCAGTGTAATGTTGTCCCCTTCCCATGCACAGCTGGAAGAGCTCCACAGCAGTCGGGGCAAGTTCTGTGATGACCTACGGAACAACCAGAGTGAGATAGCTGAACTGAACCGGATGATCCAGAAGCTTCAGTGTGAATCAGATAATGTGAAGAAACAGGTAGGTGAAGAGCTGAGCACTGCACGGGAGGCAGTGTGCAAAGGAGCCCCCAGCCCCAAATCCAGCCTGGGCGTGTCATCACAGTTGGTTTGTCTCTACCAGAAATAATGGTGGCTGCATGTTTGCTACAGCGCAGTCAACACATCCCTTCCCTTCATCCCCCACTGCATGGCCACTGCAGGTGGGCAGTCAAAATCTAGGCTTCTCCAGTAATTTCAAGCTGAGAAACAAGGGGGGAAAGTTGCAGCCCTGCCAAACTCCATGTTGCTATCTCAGCCACTTGTTGCCATTCACAGATCGCAGCTCTGCAGACAGCCATCTGTGATGCCGAGCAGCGCGGTGACTGCGCCCTCAAAGATGCACGGCAGAAACTGGTGGACCTGCAGACAGCTCTGCAGCAGGCTAAGGACAAGATGGCATGTCTGCTGAGGGACTACCAGGAGCTGCTGAATGTCAAGCTGGCTCTGGACATCGAGATTGCGACCTACAGGACTCTGCTGGAAGGAGAAGAGAGCAGGTGGGAGCATGCCCAGGTGCAGCTTGCAGCAAAACCCAACAGGAGAAGGAGTGGGGAATGTTGGGTGGCTGCAGTTCCCCGTGAGTGTAAAGAGGAGCTCCTTCCCATCTCCCTGTGGGTACAAAGAGAATCATTGCTCCTTCTCATCTGCCCATGGGTCCAAAGAAGGGCACTGCTCCTTCCGATCTCCCCATGGGTGTAGAGAGGAGCATTGCTCCCATCCCCCTCTCTCCCACTCAATGCAGCTGCATCGCAGTGCTGCAGGACAGACAGACAGGGATGTGACATTGGGCCACCTGTGGGGTTTCGGGTCCAACCCGCAGCAGTTCAGTGGCCAATACAGACCACCCCCGGGCACACAGACGAGCTGAAGGACCTCCAGGATTTCTAAGACTGGGCAGCATCTCCATGTGTATGCATGTCTGGGGAGCATTCTCTTAAGCACATCTCTGAGACATTGCCTTTTTTTACAGGATATGCACTGGCAACCCTGTGAGCGTAGGTAAGCCCACCAAGCACCCCCCTTTGTGAGCCCATAAAGCCCTTTCATTCCCTTTTACACCTCACACAACCTACCTGGGTGTTGCTCAGCAGTGACCAGACCCTTCTTTTCCTGCAGCCGTGGTCAGCGGCGGCGGCACGGTCGGTGAGTGCCGATCCCTATCCGGAATCGGTGGCAAATGCTCTGTGAAGACTGGAGCCAGCTCGGGGCTGGGTGGGGTGGTCTCATCCTTTGGGGTCAGCGGTGCTGGATTCAGCGCTCGCAGCGTGGACTGCGTCCCCAGGGTGGGGGGTGGCTTTGGAGCCCGGAGTGCAGCCAGCTGCGTGGGGCGCGAGGTGCTGCCCGGTGCTGATGGGCTGCAGTGTGCAGCCGGTGTGGGCAATCTAGTGTGTGCTGGAGTGGAGCAGTGCAGCCCTGGGGCTGTCATCATCCCGGGGCCGGGGGTGTGTGGAGGGGGCAGCCGGTACAGCACGGCTGTGCGCGTGGTCAGAACGAGCCGGTAGGTGGGCTGCACCACGTTGCATTGAGAAAGAATCAGCATTTCCGCAGTAAAACAGTATTCCCCTTCCTTCTAACAGCTGAATCACACAAGCATGCATTGCACACGCAGTAAGGTCGGTAGCTCTGCCAAAAACATGGTGGTTTTTTGAATGGTCACCACTCACCTTCTGTCACATGGTGCTCTGGGGGTCAGCGGATCCCCAGGTCTCAGGCAGGCGAGATTTGCATTTCAGTCTGCTGCCTTTGTGGCTCTTTCCGCTCAGCCCCTTTTCCGAGGGCTTTCTTGTCCCTCACACAGCAATTGCAAAAGAACAAAAAATTTGCTCATCAGAAAGAGCAGCCACATCTTACACTGCCCCAGATGAAGCCGCATCTATTATTTAGCTCCTTTAATGACACCTGAAAATCCAATTTTTCCTGTTTACGAGAGGGTTGGTAATGGTTATGTAAATGGGCCCAAGTTGCTACACCAGGTTTGGTAGAGCAGATTTTAATTACATGCCGACGAGCACCTTATATTTCTGTAGTTAAATGCATGCATTGTTTTTCCTGTGTGTGTACCAGATAGACGGATTTAACGCTTTTAATGTGTAAGTGAACAGTTGATTACCCTTCGCTTACTCCAGACATTCAGCTGTACCTCCAATAAACTACATGCATTATTCAAACTGAGCTCCACAGGTTTCATTTCCCTCCCGATATCACCAAAGCAGCAATGTCTTCTCAGACACGAACCTCCAAATGGGTGGAGTTTGTAGTTTGCAAAGTTTTAACTAAGTCCTTAGACACTGTCTGCTCTTCCCATGCACTTTTGCATAGCTCTGTTCCATCCAAGGTGAGCAAACGCACAGCATCACTCGGGACATCGGGATCTCACACGCTGCAGGCAGAACACAAAGCAGGCAGGCCCTTGTTTAAAGCAATCAGCAAAAAAAAAAAAAAATAATAATAATAATTCCACACCCCACCCTTGAAACCCTCTCGCAAGAGCAGGTTGATTTCTAAATGAAACAGATGTCTTTGCAAAACATAGCACCAGCGGTATCCTCAAGCACCATGCCTTTAAAGCACACAGTCTGCACCAGGGTCTGCAGGATGCACAGGGAGGGATGAGCCCTCAGTGCCCTTTTAAGCAGTTGAGATTGGGTGAGGTCAGGCTCCCCGTCCCTTTGCTCTGTGCTGGACTCCTGTTCCCAAGGCACTGTACCCCTGGAAGGTCCCCACAGCACAGCTGGATGCACAGCTGGATGCCGGGAAAGCCGCCATCCCCACGGGTGCAGAGGGATTGCATTGCTCCTTCCCTTCTTCCCATCAGTTAATAGAGGAGCATTGCTTCTTCCTATCTCCCATGGGTGCACAGAGGGTCATTATTCCTTCCCATCTCCCCGAGGTGTAGAGGGAATATCACTTCTTCCCAGCTCCCCATTCCCAAATGCGTGGTGCTCCCTGGAGAATCTCACAGCACAGCTGGAATAGTTTGCTGTGTGGGTGCTTGGCACAGCTGGATGCACACCTGGATGTGGACAAATCAGCCATCATCATGGCCCCCTCCTTCCCCCCACTGTCCTGGGTACCACCACCCCCCCCAGGACATCT
Organism: Perdix hodgsoniae; assembly: GCA_035772895.1. Taxonomy (NCBI): domain Eukaryota; kingdom Metazoa; phylum Chordata; class Aves; order Galliformes; family Phasianidae; genus Perdix; species Perdix hodgsoniae. The sequence goes on from JAPSGF010000130.1 coordinate 554,651, forward strand.
CTGCTTTGAGTTTCCCTTTGGAGAAACCCATTTGGAAGCAGCTCAGGGTACAGGCAGGTTAATTTACCTCTGTAATGCAAACTGAAGAGGAGTGAGTGTTGCAATTTATTTCCCAGTCCACTTCCTTGGCTTCACTGCTGACTCATGGCTTGTCTGCCCCATCCTTCCCACATCTCGCTCCACAGATGGGGAAACAAAACCATCCATAGTTTCCACCAGGGGCAATCACCTCTGCTGCCCTCGTGTCTTGCAGGGATTTTCTGCTGGGAAGCAAGGAGGTTCTATGGGATGTGCTCACCTTGGAGCTGATGGCTGATTGATTTTTAGTGAACAGCATGGCTTAGCAGCAATCTGGGCTGTGGAGTGGTGGAATCCAAAATGATCATCCCTTGCAGAAAAGGCAAAACCCACCCAGTACAGGCAATATTCTTCCCAATGGTTATCTATGGCTTTTCTGACTCAGTGTTCACAATTGAGACTTGGTCTCATTTGTATGTAAAACATCCAAACAAGCTGCCGGTGCCCCAGCAGCTCATAATTTATGTCGATCACTTCCCTGCAAAGAAAAACTGCACACCAGCAACAACTTGCTCCCCACGGTACCAAAGCAGCCTGGCATCTCTCACATTTCTGGATAAAAACCTTTCATCAGCCCTGCCCTTCTCAACTCCATCTATTGCAAAACCCATGGCTCTTGCTGCTTTCCTGAAGGAGAAATAAAGGTCAGGAGTCCAGACGTAGGATTTTTGGGGCTATTTTGGGACTAAATCTTGCTGGACGTCACTCTAGATGTGAACCTTTGTTGGAGCTGATCTGAAGGGACAGATGTGAAAAGCCACATCTGGGTGTGGAGCGCACGACCAACAAGAAATGGGAACTTTCCTCCAGCCCTCGCATCGCTCGCATGCCTTGCAGACAGTGGGCTGAAAGGAGAAGAGTGTGGGAGCCCCAGCTGACAATTCCCTCTTTCTTCTGGCGGCCGCACCCTTAATGCCATTATATTCATCCAGCTATAATATCTGATCTGAACCCGTTTGTCAGCTTCAGGACAATCAGCCTTGACTGGGGTCAAGCCAGTATGAAGACAATCTAGTTTTCCCATCGCACCGAGGCTTTGAATTTTATGCAAATAATGAAGGCAATGGGTGTTTGTGGATTTCAGTAGTATCTCTCAGGTAGCTTCAGCCCAATGAGCAACACAACGCACTCCAGCCCAGGAATTTCAATGGGAAATTCAGTGTGAGCAACCAACTCCCTTGGTCCGAGCCCAACTGGCAGCATTTATCCAAGGATAATTGCAGATGTGGTCTCATGTATGTAGCAGAACACCAAGCACCTGCTTAATTTCTCTTCCAGCGGGACCTTAGCTCATGCTTAACAGCTCTGCAGCGCTGGGGCGCATGAACATATTGCAGAGGGCATGTGGAATCCTGTCCTGCAAATGCAGAGGCAGATGTTTAAGTGCCAGTCATGCACACAGCATGGGATATCCACCAGAACAACAAGCTGAAAACTTAAATATGAAGAATGAAATACTGTAAACACCGCAGTGCCCTAAAAACTGAGAGGCCAGAAAGTGCCACCACACCCCACCGGCTTTGCTCTCTTTCCCAAGGACTTCAGAAAGTAAAACAACCAGAAGTTGTGGGAGGATTTTTTTTCATGCAGGTTAAATCTTTGCTTTTGGCAACATTTTGAAAGGTTCAAAGATCTTTCAAAGCAATTGCAGCTGTAAGAGAGCTAGAAACTCAAGACTGATCGCTCCGAGTGCTAAGCATGCAAATCACATAGTTCCACAAATTTGGGCAAAACATTGTTTTGGAAAATTTGCCTCTTTCGTTGACATGTTTTTAGGTTGAGGTGGAAATGCATCACAACAACATCACCTGTAGGCTGGGAGCAGTGCAATGAACACCGCTGGGTGGATGAAGCTGTCTGATGGATTTGCTGGTATCTCCAGAAATGCATCCCAGAAAAGCTGCCACAGACAAAATACCTGACATTAAATGGCCAAAATGTGAGATGACACCGAAATGCAGCAACTCAAAGGCAAATGATGGTTTGGATCTCTCTGTGCTTGGGTCTGGATCAGCTCAGATTGGGGCTCTGCCTGACGAGTGTGAACAAAGACAACAGGAGAAGTCAGAGCCCTGAGGAGGTGTCAGCCCTCATGAACATCAATCCCTCATTGGGCCTTCATGCAGCAAACTCCCATGCAATATTTCGCTTCAGCTTTACTCATTTTAATTTCACTGCCTTTCACTTGAGTTACGTTGGAGGAATCTCCACTAAGCTCTTTGGTGATCTACTGCACCTTAAATAAGGCAGGGATATCTGGGTAGATATTTCTCCATCTGTTTTTGTTTATTTTCTTTTGCTTCATAGGGATGAAATAAAACAAGGCATCTGTGCAAGCATGCTTTTGCACTAAGGTTGAGTGATTCTTGCCAGAAATCAGTTAGGTAACGCTTCTAGCTGAGCAGCTTCACACTGTCTCCAAGAGGTGTGTTTGGGTGCAATCAGTTTAACAAGTTTCAATCAGACAGCTGGCTGCCTGGCACGTCAAAACCATGAAGGCTCTGAGTTGATCTCTGGACTTCCATGCAACCAAGCCCAGATCCTCAGGGGGATAAAAAGGGCCTCCCAGTGCTTGCTCCTCACACAGAGCTGCCCACTCCCAAATTGCTGCTCCTTGTTGTGACCTCCTGCTGCCATGAGCCGGCAGACGTACAGCACCAGAGCTGGGGGTGGAGGGCGGTCGTACAGCGCTGCTTCAGCCATCATTCCTGGGGGCAGCAGGGCTGGCTTTAGCTCGGTGTCAGTGGCACGATCTGGAGGAGGTGGTGGTGGCTTTGGAAGGCTCCTTGGAGGAGGAGGAGGAGGAGGAGGTGGCAGTGGTGGTGGAGGTTTTGGCAGCAGGAGCCTCTACAGCCTCGGCGGTTCCAAGAGGATTTCCTTCGGTGTTGGAAGCAGCTTCCGAAGTGCTTTTGGGGGTGGTGGATCTGGCCTGGGAGGTGGCAGTGGTGGTGGCTTTGGTCTTGGTGGTGGTGGAGGGGGTGGTGGCCTTGGACTTGGTCTTGGTGGCGGCGGAGGTGGCGGTGGCCTTGGACTTGGTCTTGGTGGTGGTGGAGTTGGTGGTGGTGGTGGCTATGGCTTTGGTGGAGGTCCTGGCGGGCTTGGCTTTGGTGGAGCAGGAGGCGTGGGGGGATTTGGAGGGCTGGGTGGTGGCAGGGGTCCCGTGGGATTTGGTGGCCCTCCTGGCATGGGTACCATCCAAGAAGTGACAGTCAACCAGAGCCTGCTGGCACCCCTTAACTTGGAGATCGACCCCAACATCCAGCAGGTGCGCAAGGAGGAGAAGGAGCAGATCAAGACCCTCAACAACAAGTTTGCTTCCTTCATTGACAAGGTGAGGTGTCATCAAGTGCTGTGAAACTGTGAGAGGGAGCAAGACTGAGCTATATCTACCAAAATACGGCTTCAGGAATCTTCAGTCTTTTGAATGTTTCCTAAATATATATCAAAAATTAATATACTTCTTGACAGCTACAAGGCAGAAAACAAGATATTGAAAACTAGATATTGAAAACTATAGGCTTAGATTCAGGTTTTGTTCCTTGAAAATAAGACATGCTAGTTCAAATATTAGTAAGCCAGTTGCTTAAGCAAACTGTCTCTGTGGGGTATTGCAGTAGAAGTGTTGGTCCTCGTGTTCAGTTTTATTGCCTGCAAGCTAAAGCCTTTTTTGTATAGACTCAAGTCCTTTCTCAGCTTTTCCTTGGATAAATACCTTATATATAGTATAAATGAGCAAGAGACAAGGCAACTTAACTGCCTTTTACTTGTCTTGTAACCTGTAGTGCTCAGATCTTAGCCTTAATGAAGGAAGATAAATATCACCTACAAAGAAGGAAAAAAGTATTTTAAAGAAAGCAAGTGGTGAAGGAGCTGAGCCCACATTTTGTGTTGATTGCTCACTACCTTGCTGAATTACATTGTCTCTCATTAGAACTGTCCACTAGTGGAGAATTTGCTTAGCTACTGGATAGGCTAACATAGCCCTAGATAATCCAGGTGATACTGACAATTGGACTTAATGCTCCTGGTTTGGGATTTACTGTGCTGTGCATGAGTCTCAGTTACTGACTCTTGCCCATCAGCGTTTATCTTCTGCTAACCCTTTCTGCTTCCCTATGCCCAGGTTCGCTTCCTGGAGCAGCAGAACAAGGTGCTCGAGACCAAATGGACCCTCCTGCAGGACCAGGGTCAGAAAAACAGCACAGGCAAGAACAACCTGGACCCACTCTTTGAGGCTTACATCAATAACCTGAAGCGGCAGCTGGCCAACCTGCTTAGCGAGAGAGGACGCATGGACGGGGAGCTGAAGAACATGCAAGACCTTGTTGAGGATTTCAAGAACAAGTGAGTGCCTGTTTGGTGGCACATTCTGGCAGCCTGGGGTGAAATGTGATGCAAATGGTTCAGCTTAGCATTAGGCAGTAGGATTAGTCCCACTTAGAACTAGTTTTCTCAAGGACAAACATCTAGCCTGAGATATTCATCAAACTTTCTACGAGAAAGGGGGAAAAAGTGCTTTAGTACATAACATGAGACAGGATGAACCTCCCTGTAAAGCATGGCTCTCACACAGTGTCTCTCCCTGCAAAGCCCCTGCCACCTGGCATGGCAGAAGAGTGCTCCAGCAACATTTCTCCAAGCAGAAAATGCAGGCTCAGCCAGGACGTGGCAACTTGTGATTAAACTTGCAAAGGAAAATCATCTAAAGCTGCTTTATGTAAAATGTCACACTCAACCCAAATCATCTCGCAGTCCCACCTGTACAGCTTGCTGTGCTTACCAAGGTGTGACCCAGCACAGGTTTCCCTTTACTTTATCCCTGTAGGTATGAAGAGGAAATCAACCGACGCACAGCAGCAGAGAACGAATTTGTGGTGCTGAAGAAGGTGGGTGAGATGAGTTGTATGGATGCTGAGCCATATCCAACAAGTGTGCTAACCGATGGGAGATCTCATAGCGATGCATTCTCGTCCTTTAAAGTGGTGTTATGGTTTTAGGAGAAAGGAAGGAAGGGAGTTGAAGGAGGATGAAAGTCAACTCTTCACACCAAACTATGCATTCATGCTTGCTTGAGCAGAATAGACCATGTAGATATAAAGACGCTGAGCAATGCTGGAAATGCATGTCCCAAGGCCAGATGGACTGCACGCTGTCCTTATCCTCCAGCAAGGTTACACCCAGCACTTCTCTTGGTCAAGAGATGTTCTCATGGTGGCCTTCCAGGAGCATGTGCCAAGCACAGCTTCTCCAGTCACACATTACCACTGCAGCAGCCTGTCCCTGAGACTAACAAAATCTTGGTAGAGCCAAATTGGAGATAAGAGATGCTGAAGATGTCCCTTGACTGTTCTTTTCCAGGATGTGGATGCTGCTTATATGAATAAGGTGGAGCTGGAGGCCAAGGTGGATGCTCTGACTGATGAGCTCAACTTCCTCCGAGCCCTCTACGAGGCGGTACAGACACCCTCCTCCCCTGACTCTGTCCTGCCATAACCCACAGGCAGTGACTGCCACTACAGATGGCACTTTGGAGGTAAGTGCAGCTGGGTTCCCTCGTGCTTCCCCACAGGAGCTGGCTCAGCTCAGCGCACAAGCGTCTGACACTGCTGTCATCCTGTCCATGGACAACAACCGGGACCTGGACCTCAGCAGCATCATAGCTGAAGTCAAAGCACAGTATGAGGACATTGCCAACCGCAGCCGGGCTGAGGCGGAGGCTTGGTACCAAACCAAGGTGAGCACACTTATAGGTGTATTTGTGGGAAAAATTACTGCTGTCCCAGGTTGTCTAAGCCACCTGGATGTCTTTGAATGTTTCCTCTTCCTTCTGAACCCCAGTATGAAGAACTACAGGCCACGGCTGGGAAGCATGGGGATGACCTCCGTAACACAAAGGGGGAGATCTCTGAGCTCAACCGGCTCATCCAGAGGATCCGAGCAGAGATAGAGAACACAAGGAACCAGGTAGGTACAGCAAAAGAGCCCCATTCTGGGGTCCCTAAGCATTACAGCTCTGCTCTCTGCCACCATTTGCTGAACAGAGATATCAGCAGCCACAGAGCGCGATGTACCTGGAAGGGGTATGTGTCACATGCATGTCACACTGTGTCATGCATCAAACCAGGCTGGCTTTGCAACTCCAGGACTGTGAGATATGGCTGAATGACCTCTGTCATAACCATTGTTCATAAAGACCCCAGCCAGAATGGTTTTCTTCCTTCACCAAATCACAGAATCACAGAATGTTTTGGGTTGGAAGGAACCTTAAAGATCATAGAATCACAGAATGCTTGGGTTGGAAGGGACCTCAAAATCACCAGTCCCACCCCCAGCCATGGACTGGTGCCACTGCTCCCTCCATCAGCGGCCCAGGGAACCATCCATGGTCTTAAGCACCTCCAGGGAAGGAACAATCACAGCTTCTCCAGGAATTGTGTTGTCTGACTCTTACCCAATGAGAAAAGCAGAGTCAGGATTCCTTGTTGTCCTCTTGCAGTGTGCCACCCTGCAAACGGCCATCGGAGACTCTGAGGAACGTGGGGAGCTGGCTCTCAAGGATGCCAAGGCAAAGATGATGGAGCTGGAAGATGCCCTGCAGAAAGCCAAAGCCGATATGGCCCGGCAGCTGCGTGAGTACCAGGAGCTGATGAATGTCAAGCTGGCCCTGGACATCGAGATTGCAACCTACAGAAAACTGCTGGAAGGCGAGGAGAGCAGGTGGGAGCAGAATTTTTGCAGAATTAAATAGCAAATATCACTTTTCCACTCTGAGCATGTTGGTCGCCCTGCCTGCATCTGCATTTTGCTCTAATATCCTCTTTATTTGCCCTCCAACAGGCTGAGCGGAGAAGGACTCAACCCCATCGGCTACTGTAAGTACCACAGCGCACATATTCCTTGGGCCCATTGAAAGTAAAGCTTTAGGAAAAGAGAGACTTTACTCAACTACTCCATATAAGACATTCAGAACCTACCAGAACCCTTAGTGACTTGGGGACAGAAGTTGGGTTCAGGCCCTATGGGTCTTGATGGTGGTGCTTTC
>JAPSGF010000130.1:564706-601294 GCA_035772895.1 Perdix hodgsoniae
AAAAAAAAAAAAAAAAAAAAAAAAAAAAAAAAAAAAAAAAAAAAAAGGAAGAAAAAACAGATAGGGCCCAAAAGGGAGAAAAAGAGGTGGGGATGCCCAAAGGGGGGCAAACACAGAAGCCCTGGGCAGCTACAGAGAGAGCAAGGAGTGAGACACCGCAAGAATCCTCCTTGAGTTCTGTGCCTAACCAGCTCACTGAGCCCTTTGTAATATTCCAGCTAATTACCACTGTCTGCAGCAACAGGCTTTCCTAGAAGAGCTGGGAGGTAATGAGTGCCTTGCCATGAAGCCTTTTTCTCTCTGTGTTAATTACAACACTGTGCTCGGTTCCCAGGTGTGACTTTGCATAGCTCTAAGAGCCAAAGGCATGCTCCCCACACTGCTGCTTGGCCCCTGTCCATGGCTCCATCTGCAGCAATGGGTCCATCCACCAGGATCCCAACCTCTGCACACATACTGTTCTCCCAACACAATTTATTTCATGTCAATAGCCCCAGCAGCATTCCTGGAACTGGTGTTAGGATTGGGTTCTACAGTCATTGTGCATCACTGCGAAACCAAAGCTCTGTCAGCTTTGGGAGAGGTGGGTGTGAGTTAGGTTTTCCTGCAAAAATTTGGTGTTTTCGATGCCTCCATTCCTGAGCTGAGAGCACCCCCTCGCTACAGCCTGGCCCCACTCCTTCTGCTCACCTCAGTGCGCTCCATGCCCATGACTCACACCTTTGGCATCACGCAGTGGATGGCACGGACGAGGGTTGGGAGCGCTTTTATGATTTCAGTAAGGAAATAAATAAAACAAAACAAAACAAAATAAATAAATCAAAAATCCCTTCTGCTCAGGTTCTTTCAAGTTCCCAGACAGAGCAAACGGCAGCTGGAAACACATCAACAGAAACAAGCCATGAGATGCCGCAGATACCCTGGAGCGACTCATCCTGGATTATGTTCTGTACTTATTGCTCACGTAGCCAATTTTTAAAAATCTCTTTGATTCAGCTTTATCTCTCTGCCGTGTGCTGTTGGTTTATCTGGCACACGGATGGCAGCTGGGCTGGGTCTGCGCTGCAGATGGGTTTGGGTGGGTGGGGGATGTGCAACTCATCCCTCTGGGGGCATGAGAAGGGATGCCATCCACTGCTCCTGCACCATCCCAAAGCCCCACTGCAGGGCGGGTTCACCTGAACTCAGGATCAAATCTCAGCAGAGCGAGGGAGGGGTGGGAGGGAGATGGGGGAGAAGGTGGTAAGTTCCCCCCTGCTGAGCACAGTGACGTGGAAACTGCGGGTTTGAGGGCCAAAAAGGGGGGGGAGCAATAGAAAACAGCTTCCTAGGGAAATTCTGAGCCTTCAGTTGGCTGGAAGGCTCGAAACAAGAACAACTCCCCAGCAGCTCTGTAATATCTCCCTTGGAAGGATCAGCACACTATTTAATGCAGTTTCAAGTTATTTCGGAAAGGTGAGCCCCTTGCTGTCTTTGAAAGCAAAGATAATTGATTTCTCTGTTCCTCCTGCAATGGAGAGAGACAAGTTTTTGCTAAAACAACCAGTAGACACCTCCTACTCAGCCCCTGATCCCTCAGAGCTCTTTTCCAAAGGGAACCAAAAGTACAGAGCTGGGAAGGAGATCCACCTCCCCCTTCAGCATTCCCCAGGGCACAAAACCCAAATCAGGGCAGTCTTGGGGACATCGGCCCCCATTTCTTCACCATGTAATGCAACACAACCCCATACCTGGTGGTGCTGGAGACATCAGCCCACATTTTTTCACTATGTACCACAACACAACCCTGAATCGTGTGGTGTGTGGGACATCAGCCCCCATTTGGTCACCATGTAACACAACACAACTCCACACCAGGTCCTGGTGGACATCAGCCTGTATTATTTATTTATTTATTTATTTATTTTGCATTCAGTGTGCTCAATCCCAAATTTCCCCTCACTTCAGAGCAGAGCAGGGAAGCTTGCTCCAACGGGTGAGCTTGGCATAGGGAACAAGATCTCCTGGGGCTCTGGGAGCTTCGTGCTGCGTCCTGCTCATGCCGATCCCGTCCAGTTCTCCTTCGGTGACTCAGGGTTCTGGGGGTGGGGGGAGCTCCCTTGCTCCGTTACTTTCTTGCCTGCAAACAATGCATTTTTCAGCGCCTTGCCGTAGCCTAGGTGTGTTTGACAAGGCAAGTTGCTGCAAGGCACGTCAAGTTCTGAATCCCCGTGCCAAGTTTTCCAAGCAGATAAAAGAGGAGGCTCCCAGGCTCTCCCATCACAGGGGTTTCTGTCTCCATTGCCCTCTGCTGCTTTCCTGCTGCTCAGCTTCTATCACCAGCTCTTTCCCTCGTTCCTGCTCTTTGCGTTTCCAACTGCACAAGCCATGAGCCGGATCTCATACAGATCTTCCACCGGAGGGGGCATGAGGGGCTTTAGCTCAGGCTCTGCTATCGTGGGAGGTGGCAGTGGCACACGGAGCAGCTTCAGCTCCGTTTCTGTCTCCAGAGTTGGAGGAGGAAGAGCTGGAGGCGGAGGAGGCTTCGGAGCCGGTGGCGGCTTTGGCAGCAGAAGTCTCTATAACCTGGGTGGAAGCAAGAGAATCTCCCTTGGCGGAGGGCTGCGGAGCGGAGCCGGCGCTGGATACGGCTTTGGTGGAGGAGCTGGCTTTGGTCTGGGCTATGGTGGAGGAGCAGGCACTGCTTTGGGCTTAGGAGGAGCTGGTGGCGGTGGTGGCTATGGGCTGGGTGGATTTGGGATGGGAGGTCCTGGATTTGGTGGTCGTGGTGGCCCCGGGTTCCCCGTTTGCCCACCCGGTGGCATCCACGAAGTGACCGTCAACCAGAGCCTGCTGGCACCCCTCAAGCTGGACATCGACCCCGAGATCCAGAAGGTGCGGACACATGAGCGGGAGCAGATCAAGACCCTCAACAACAAATTCGCCTCCTTCATCGACAAGGTGAGAGCTGGGTCTCAGCCTGTGCACATTCTCTTTTGCCTCAGGAAAGAACAGCAGGAAGAGCTTTCTTTGGATTCAGGGCTTGCCTGGACTAATCCGTGCTTGGCTGAACATTAAGAATTGTCCTATGCTCTTTGCAAGGACAAGATTTCCAGAGCCTCGTTTTGCTGACATAGCAAATCCCCCCTTTGCCTAAAAAACTGCCCAGGTACCGCATGGATTCTCCATGAACTGGAAAGGTGCAAAGTTCCTCCACAAGACACCACCAGTTTAAACCATTAAGGAGGGCTGAGCATCCAGTGCAGGGAGAAACACATAGAATCGCAAAAACAGGTGCTTGGCAGCTTGATAATTCCTGAAAATTCTCCCTAAGCTGCTTGTGCTGCTTTGGAGAGCTCAGTGCCCTGAATTCCTGTGGGAAGATCCTCATTCCATGCTGTCCCTCTTCTCTTTCTGGTGGGTTACAGCCATTTCTTGTTTCCCCAGGTGCGGTTCCTGGAACAGCAGAACAAAGTGCTGGAGACCAAATGGAGCCTCCTGCAAGAGCAGGGCCACACGGTCACCAGGAAATCCCTGGAGCCCCTCTTCGAGTCCTACATCAACAACCTGAGGCGGCAGCTGGACAGCTTGATGGGGGAGAGGGGACGACTGGACTCGGAGCTGCGGAGCATGCAGGACATGGTGGAGGACTTCAAGAACAAGTAAGAGGTTGCGCTCTGTAGGTCAACAGACACAAAAATTGATTTCAGAGGGACTGGGCTCTGTGGTGCTTGCCTTGCGCTTGCACTGGGCTCCTCTTGCAGTTTGCAAAATGAACACAGAGCAGCAAAATTTGATCTTGGTTACCTCTATTCACGTTGGGTTTCTTGCACACAGGATTGGCATTTAGCACAGGACTCGCTCATACGTTGTCATGGAGCCATGGTCTGAACCCTTGGGCTTCCCAAAATATAAAAAATAGCAAAAAGTGTAGCTCATGACCGCAATAGACATGAAAACAGGTAGATAAATAAAACAGATAAAACGTAGCCAGCTCCCCAAGTCCCTAATTTTCTGTTGTAGCAAAGATTTCCAAAGGGGCCTAGGCAACCCGCACGTGCTCAGCCTCGCTCAGCTCCAATTGTGTGGAAAATGCTCAGCTCTTTTCTTTGCCCATTGCCTCAGCTCCTCTTAAAGTAAACCTCTGGGGAAGGCTATCAGCCCCATCACCCAGCAGAGCAGGATGAATCATTTTTGGGACGTGTTGGCGGGTGCCCACTGGCTCCGAGGACATTTAGGTGCTTTTTTTAGGTGCGGCAATTTGTTTTCCATCGGTGAGAACAATCTCTCTCTCATGCAACCAGATCTGGTCAACTGTAAAATTGAATAAAACACCCTGAAATACAGGGACATGGTAATCTTAGAGAGCTAAGCGTGTGAGCACTGTGTGATTTTGGGGGTGGGAGCTAGTTTGATCTGACACGATGGGCTGACACAAACCAGCACCCGGTATGTCGTCCTTGGGTGCATTTCAGGTCTTGGTATGAGTTAGAGCCTTTTGCAAGCATCAGCTAATACCACAGAGGGCATTGTCTGGATCTTGGAGCTACTGCCTGGGCAAGAGAACATGTTTTATTTCAAGTCTGGAGCCGGTTCCTCACCCTCTGGCTCATTTCAACCTTGCCTGCTGTCCACCCAAGTTCCAGCTGCAGAGAGATGCTCACCAGCATTAGCTGGAGACTGGCACAAACCTGCCTTTCAAAGCCAGCTCTTTGCCACAACAGCCCACATGCTTTGTCGGCTTTATAGCTAAGCCCTGCCCTGATTATCTGATGAGAGGATGTTGCTCAGAGCCATAAAAAGTTCTTCATAGACGTAATCTGAGGCTTACTTAACGATCTGCCCTTGCACAACCGAGGTTAAAGAATCACAGACTTCTCCTTTTTTTTTTTTCTTTCTTCTTTTTTAGTAAATTAAATGCTGTGGTGTTTTATTCAGAGCCATTAGCACTATTATAATATCAAATATCAAACGGTCGCATTGCTGGGTACTGCGGTCCAGCTTCACTGAAAGCCTTTGCACATCTTTGCTTTGGGCAAAGGTCTCCATGAGCGCCTGCTGCCACGCAACCCTGCATAAGCTTGGATCCAAAGGCAGCAATTGGATTCTTTAGATTTCAGACAGGACTCCTCACACATGAAGTCCTTGAAGGTTCAGCCCCAATGACAATTTACTCTGCATCTGTTCTGTGAAGAAGTGGGAGTGCAGGATGAATCTGTGAGCCACAATGAGTGATGTGGGACCCATTTCTGTTCCCTGTGCTCCGTGGGGTTCTTTGCTGCTACTCAAACCCTCTCCTATCTCTGCAGGTATGAGGATGAGATCAACCGGCGCACGGGTGCAGAGAACGAGTTCGTGGTGCTCAAGAAGGTGAGCAAAGAGGGAGCGAGGGAAGGGGGAATGGAATAAAAGGGCTGAGCCCAAGCAGAGCTGCTGGGAGATGAGCAATTCTGATCCCAGTCAGATCCCCATGAATCTGAGCTTTGCCCTCTGCCCAAAAGACGGACATCCCTTTGCTGTGGCTTTGCACCTTGAAGCTTTGCTTTGCTTTCCTTTAGGATGTGGATGGTGCTTACATGAACAAGGTGGAACTGCAGGCCAAAGCAGATGGGCTGGCAGATGAGATCAACTTCCTGAGGGCTCTGTATGAAGCGGTGAGCAGTCGGTTCCCTGCACGACGTCCCCTGCAACTCTGTGTCCTCAGCTCCATACTCAGTGCTGCACGGAGGTGAAGGAGGAAGCATCACTGCCTGTTAGAAATTGCAGTGCAGCCATAAGATAGAAAACTGTGGATAAGTAGAATCAGAGAAGAATTGTAGACTCATAGGATCATGGTTGGGAAAGACCTCTAAGATCATCCTGTCCAACTCCAATCCATCTCACCATGCCCACTAACCTTGTCCCCAGGTGCCACATCTCCACATTTTTTGAACACCTCCAGGATGATGACCTGTGCCAAGAGAGATAGAGAGAAATGCAAGAAATTGCATCTCTTGGAAGACAGAGCTCTGAAGCCATCTTATGGTTTCCACTGCAGAAAGCAGACAATTAACTCACTTTTTTTTCTGTCTTCTGCAGGAATTGTCCCAGATGCAGCAGCAAGTGTCTGACACCTCCGTGGTGCTGTCCATGGATAACAACCGCAGCCTGGACCTCAACAGCATCATCGCAGAGGTGAAGGCACAGTATGAGGACATCGCCAACCGCAGCCGGGCTGAGGCAGAGGCTTGGTACCAGAACAAGGTGGGTGACTGGGACCACAGATGCTGCATCATATTAGCTGAAGGGAAGCAGGACTCACCAAGGAAGGATCTCAGTGCTGCACAAGAAATTAATTAACGTTCTGTGCACGTTGCAATGGTCTCGTGCATACAGATTGCCATTGCTTGCTGGTGGACCTCCGCACAAGACAGCAGGCTTTCCCTGCTGTGAACCCAAGCTTAAACACCTTGATTCTGGGTTCACAGAGCTGCTGGTAGACCTGCCTTTAAACACAGGGCACTGCTCTTTCCCTTCCAGTTTCCTAAAGCAGGTGACAACACACAGGCGCTCTATGCAAGGCATAATTTGCCAACTCTGGGCTAAGAAAGGTGCTCAGAGGTCCCCCTCAACCTGCATCCAGACTTGGTACACACCATTCCCAGCCCCATGGTCCCTCAGCACTGCTTTCCTCCTTTCTGCCCACCAGTATGAAGAGCTGCAGGTCTCAGCTGGGCGCCATGGGGATGACCTCAGGAACACCAAGATGGAGATCTCAGAGATCAACCGGATGGTGCAGCGGCTGCGCAACGAGATTGAGAGTGTGAAGAAACAGGTAGGAGGGATGCTCCTAGCTTTGGGCAGGGATGGAAGCCCATGTCCTGCATTGGTAGGCATGACCATCCCTTTTCCCTACTGGAGAAGGTCCCTTGATGTGAGGATGTGCTGTGATTTCTGCTTTCTTGCTGGGGAAGCAAGCTGCTACTGCCAGCAAAGCAAAGAGATGCAGATTTTGCTCATTTTCATGTGGAACAGGACGGTGGCTCTTCAGTCACCCACCCTGTGACACCTCTCTGATAGCTCCACACATCCCAGTGCTATGCTGGAGCCACCCAATAGCACCTACAGTACCACAGGACTGCAGATCTGGGTAGCCCAAGTTAAACAGCTATCTGTTTCCCTGTGTTTTAGTGTGCCAGCCTCCAAGCAGCCATTGCTGAGGCAGAGGAGCGTGGGGAGATGGCCCTGAAAGATGCCAAATCAAAACTGGCCGAGCTGGAGGATGCCCTGCAGAAAGCCAAGGCCGACCTGGCCCGGCAGCTGCGTGAGTACCAGGAGCTGATGAACGTCAAGCTGGCGCTGGACATTGAGATTGCGACCTACAGGAAGCTGCTGGAGGGCGAGGAGAGCAGGTCAGTGCAGAATCCCTGCAGAACTATCAGCAAATATCACTTTTCCCTGCATGCTGCACCTTTCTTTGGGTCCAAAGCTTCAGCTCACTCCAAGGATCTGGAGCATAAAGGAACATACAAAAAGAGGGAGGAGATGGGTGTTTTGAAATGTGAGGTTTCTAGGAAAAGCTGGGTTCCTCCAGCTGTTAGCATCTGATGCACTAAGAAAAATTGCCACTTCCACACGTGTTGCAGACATAGCCCAGCAGAGGACAGATCCTATTGAAGGCCATGAAAGTCTAATTAGATGGGCCTCCAAATAGAAAGTCCCCAAATTAGATGACTCCCCATTTAGATGGTCCTCCAAATGAGTGGTCCCCTAGATGAATGATTCCCCAATTGCACGTTCTCCCAATTAGATGGTCTCCCAGTTTGAAAGCCCTCCAATTGAATGGCCCTTCAGTTGGATAGTCCCCCATTTAGATGGTCCCCCCATTGGATAGTTCCCCAACTGGATGCTCCTGCAGTGAGACGCTCCTAGGTACCACTGCATCTTGCCTGCATTACCTCCTCCTTTCCCCTTCCCCACCAGGCTCGCTGGAGAGGGCGTTGGAGCCGTCAGTGTCTGTAAGTATCTTCCCCTCTTCCACCCTTGTTTGCTGGGGTTGGTCCCCCCACCCCGGGGACCTGCTGAGGTGGGCTCACCCATCCCTGTTTCCTCACAGCTGTAGTGAGCAGCTCCAGCGGGATGGGCTACGGCAGCAGCATGGGAGGAGGTCTCGGCATGGGCAGTGGTCTCGGCATGGGCGGAGGTCTCAGCATGGGTGGAGGTCTCGGCATGAGCAGTGGTCTCAGCATGGGAGGCGGTGGCAGCTACACCATGAGCAGCAGCGGCGGCGGTGGAGGATTCGGGGGCGGGAGTGGAAGCTACAGCTATGGTGGAGGCAGCAACTTCAGCTCCAGCAGCAGCCGAGGGGTCAGCTCCAGCACAGGAGGCAGCGTGCGGATCGTTTCCAAGACCACTACCAGCAAAAAGACCATCAGATAAGGATGGTTCTGGCCAACGGTGTGTTTCCTGCCTTCCAAAAGCAACGTGCTGCCTTACCGATCAGTGCTGTACATAGCTGCGCTGCGCACTCTCCTCCCTCCGTCCTTTGCCAGCCTCTCTCGGGGTATTGGGGGGAGACCAGGACCCCACTGTGAGAATCTGGAGCACCTTTGGCCAAAACACAGGTTGTAGCAGGTCACCAATGGGGCTTTGGGAACTGGCACAGTACCCGATGCCAGCCCTCCTCCATTCCTCCCCATGAGATCATGTATTTAACGCAAAGCATTTAAAGCACTTTGCTGAATAGGGGGAGGCCACATGCATTTGTTTTATTCGCCCCACAACACGGGGACGGCCCTGTGAAACCTCAGCCCCAGGTGCTCGGCAAGGACAGGAGCCCCAAGAGGCTCTGCAAGCCCCTACTCACATCACATGTTACAACCTCCAAACCTTTCAGCTGCAATTAAAAGATTTTTCCAGCCCCTTCCATTCTCTCAGGAACCCAGGGGAAAGGTTACTTGCTTTCTGCATACAAGAATTGCCACTGATCTCCAACTTCTTGCCCCCATGGCTATAGCCTCTTCATTTCTTACCATACTGTGTTGTCCAATAAAGAGCATCTGTCATTTTTAAAAACTGCTGCTTCTTGGCTTCATTCTCTGATGGGAATTGGTTTGGAGACAAGAAGGCTCCAAGGAGGCAAATATCATTGCAGCTTTCCAGTGGAGAAGAGGAGCTTGTAAACAGGAGAAGAGTGACTTTATGCAATGGCAGACAGTGATAGGACAAGGGGGAATGGCTTTAAATTAAAAGATAGGAGATTTGGGTGAGGTGTGGGGAGGATATTCTTTACCCACAGGTGGTGAGGCCGTGGCACTGGTGCCTGGAGAAGTGTGGGCACCCCATTCCCAGAGGTGCTGGTGGCCACAGATGGGGAGATGGACAGCTGATGGGGGATGGGAGCAGCCCATAGAGGGGGGACTTTGGGGTTCCTTCCAACTCATCCATTCTATGGTTCTGTGATCTTTGAAGTCTATTCCAACCCAATCATTCTGTGATTCTATGATTCTAAGACCACTACCTTCAGATCAGGGCTTGGACTCAGACTCCAGTGTGGCCTTGGTGAGAGTGGGCTGGGCAGAGAACCGAGGCACAGAGAGGACAAGCTGCTTCTGGGCAAGACAAAAGCTGGAGGAACCCCACCATAGGGCTGTCTTTTCTTCTCATCGCAGCAGGAGTGAGAAAACACAGGAGATGGGGAAAGGAAGGTGATTGCCAAAGGCTTGGCCAAGATCCTTGAGTTAGTGTAGGCATAGCATGGAGCAAACCTGACAGCAAAGGAGCCCAGTGCTGGCATGAGGACCACAGCCAGGACATCAAGAACTGCACTGAGGAGGGGGGGCTCTGCACAGAGCCCCCAGGAAGGGAAATGTCACCCCTAAGGGAGGAGGGCAGTACCAGCAAAGGCAAATGGGGCAGGACCAGGGCATAGCATCCAATATCTCACTGCATGCCTGCATGTGGAGTTTTCTCTTGCACTGTGATATCTCACTAAATGCTGCTCTGGAAGGGCTGTTCTGGGACCTCAGCTTCATTATGAGAGAACCTGCAGGGCCTGGCAACCCCATTTCCACCCATTTCCCCAGGAGGTTTCAGTGACCTCTGGGAGCAGTTTTGGGATGGGATCCCACCACTCAATGGGTGGCAATCTGGGTAACAGCAGCGATGGGAAATCCAGCACAAAGCTCTGAGAGCTGCTGCATGAAGGAGCGGAGCAGGGAATCCCCACAGCCCTTTGGGGAGATGTCCTAAGGGTGAACATCCCACTCCTTCCCAGCATCCACCTACCATCCCACATTCCCTACCAGCTCCAACCATGGGTACCCCAAAGGAGGGAGAGGAGACGGAGCAGCCCCACGGCCAAAAAGCCAGAGGTGTGCAGGCACCCGGCACCCCAGCCTGCTCTCTCCAGTAGGTGGGGACCCAGAGCAAGGGAAAGGCACAGAGCTGGCTGCCAGAGGAAGTGTTGATCCTACCATGCAGGGTCCCCTCCAGACAAGGTTTTCACCCAACAAAATTATTATTTTTAAGAAATTTGCAAATGCATGCAGCCTGGAAATGAAGCAAGACACAAAATGGCTTCAGGGAAGGTGACGGAGGACTCAGTAAATCCAGCAGAGGAACAACACCCCTGCTACAATTCACGAGGATCACTCAACTGTTTGGAGAGCAAAACCCTGCTCGGAGACACCTCCTAGAATATGTGAATAATGCTTGTTGATTTTACCTGCTCAGATAATGGTGTTGTTTGTTTTAATTGGGAGAAATTAAATTTTGCACAAGCGCTAGGTCTGTCTTCAAGAAACCTGAGCTGGAAGCGGTGCTGGTGCAGGATGTTAACCTGAGATCATTAGGTATCCAGCAACTTCACTTTCACTGCAGCTTTACAATGAGAGAAGATTCACCCTAGGGCCATGAGAAAGGAGATTACAGAATCATAATCCTAGGATGGTTGGGTTGGAAGGGTATTTACAGACCATAGAACCATAGGATGGTTGGGTCGGAGGGGTCCTTATGGACCATAGAACTGCAGGATGGTTGGGTTGGAAGGGTTCTTACATACTGTAGGACACTAGGATGTTTGACTTGGAACGGTTGTAGAACCATAGAATGGTTGGGTTGGAAGGGCCCTTATGATCATAGAACCATGGAACCACAGCATGGCTTGGGTTTGTAGGGTCACAGAGCCCTATCCAGGGCACTAAAGGTGCTCAGAAGGTGCTACAGAACAATTTGGGGGTATTTAGGATTATTTATTTGGGTATTATTTATTATTTATGATTTGAGTACCTCCATGCAAGCAGCTCTGCTCAATGCAGAGCAGGATAAGGATATTTACCCACCAAGGTCAGAGGCTCTTTTGGGATGCAAAAAGCCATGGGCTGAAACGAGACCTCCCCAGTCTGCAACAGCAGCAATAATAAAAGCAAAGTTACTCCAAAACCCTGAGCTGCACCAGTGTCTCTGCACTAACACAAAAAACAATTATCTGGAGAAAGCTGGTCACACCTACACTTCAAAGTCCTGCACTACTTCCAGCTGACTGGCCTCCAGATACTGCCGGGAACAGGCTCAAAGGACTGCAACGCCCAGCACGGGGCAACACCTATGGGAACGCTCCGGAGCAGCTCATCCCAATTCATTCCTTGGGGAAATGAGATTCAGGGAGGTGAATCCCAGCTCCCTCTCTGCTCCTGGAGGTCTCTGCCATGCCATGCAGTGACCATGGGGTGCAGTGTGGAAAAAACTCAGGGCGACCATTGGGACTGTGTTGGCTTGTGATGATATGGTAAATTACAGCCAAAATGAGCAGGGTTTGAATTTAGGTTAGCAGCCCAAGTTTAACCCAAAGGCTTTAATTTAAGCAATTAACGTAAATTATAGCCTTGACTTTACTGATAATTAAACTGAGATTAGGTAGTGAACCAACACGAGTCAGTAGGACACGCTCTGATTTTATAAATGTCTGTTTTTGCAAAGAAATCACACGAAGCCACAGCTAAAAGGTTACAACCTTGCCTGAGAACAGACATCCATCACGAAACGAAGGCTCCCATGGTGGATGCGTCCGTGGAAGCGTCTCATGGTGGATGCTGGAGAAGGGCAGGTGTTGGTGGCAAGATGTTGAAGCTGTCTTCTTTCTCTCTGGCTGGGAAACAGCTCAAATTTCCCACTACAGGGACTCGAGTTGTAGTTACTGCCCTGATGCAGCCAGAATTCACTTTTCTACCCTCAAAGGACTGCATTACCTCAATGTGAGGATGATACCAGGCTGCATCCCAGGGATCTCCTACCTATTCCTGGAGGAGAAAAGGAGAAAGGGAGGGGGGTGTAAAAGGCTCCAGAGCTGCAGCACGGGGCTCTCAGCTCCAGCACAGCTCCATGGTCTGATCAGGAGGAAAAAGCAGAGAAGCTCCAGTGTTACACTCTGCCAGAGGAGAAGTCTGTATCAGGGTGAGCTATCTGCACTGGAGCAGCAAATTCATCCACATGCCTGGAGCTGCAGGGCACAGGGGAGACACTCCCCCAGGAGCTACCTGGAAACCCAGTGTTTCATCAACAGGGCAGGGTGGGGGCCCTCTGCCATCATCCATACCCCAGACCTGTAGCTGCAGCTCCTGGTGCTCCCAGTTCTGCCTTTTGTAATTACCTCTCAAATTCCTTCCAGATGAGTGACAACCGCATCACCTCCACCCTAGTGCAAATGTGAAATGGAAAGAAATTAATTTCTTTTTATTTGGTTGGAGGAGCTGTATTATTACTATTATTAACAATGGACTCCAACGCGGTTGGCGTATTCTTTGGCTAAAAAAGACGAGTTTCATATGTAAAATGGAGCCTGAGGGGGGAAAGGAAAGCACTGACTCATCACACTTGTTGGTAACCAAGGGTGGGATTCAGGCTCTGCACACCCTGAGTCAGCTCTGTGGTGCTGCAGCAGTGCAAAGGATGGGGAATCCCTTTGGTGCTGATGCCCTCCTGAGCTGCACAGCAATGGGGAAAAACTTTCATGTGGAGCCACAAGGGATGGAGGGCACCCCAGGGAGCAATGCCCAAAGCATCACAGGGCTTTGGGTGTGCAAATGTGCACACCTGGTGAATAGCCCTACTGGGACTGTTGCAGTGTGGAAGCTGCAGCATCACAGTGAAGGCTCAGCCTTTCGTTGAAGGAGCTGAAGGAACGGCTACCAAAATAAACAAAGGATTGCTGCTCCAGAAACACGAGATGAAGCTGTTCGGGGGGATGCTTTTGCGAAGTCACCCTCTTGTGTAATTACATATGAGTCATCTTTTCCAGACCTACCTGAAACAGAGAGGGCCAGATGCTCTTCCCACCCCTCAAAACTGAGGCTTTTTCACGTTTTCTGTTTGACTCGTTGCTTGAACTGCTTGTGATGCTCATGCAAAGCAAACGTTTGCACTGGCACACATAGATGGGAAAGGACAGGACCAAGTATCTTTGTGCCCAGATTGCTGAAGATTTGGGCAAGAGATCCCGTGGAGCACTTTTCTCATGGATTCAGGTTGATGGGATCCCTCTTTCAGATGAGCAGAGAGAGCTGATTAAATCTTTGGGAAATGACATCATGTTTATAGACAGGGAGCTGGGAGCAGCCCTGGAGCATTCTATTTCCATAGAGCCAGTAGATTCAGAGCAGCTCCATTTCTCCATTCCCACAGCCCTTCTTCCTCCTTAGGTGTTTTTTTTTTTTTTTTCATTTCGTTGTTTTAGTTTCCATCCTCCTAAATGCCAAATTTGAAAGCCTGGAAGCTGGGGGAACAGCACAGCAGTGACAGAGCTCAATGGCAGCTGTGAATAGGGCTGTCAAAGTCCAGGTGTGAACAAGAGACTGTGACAGTATGTTCCATTTTCATTCCTTCCTCTCTCTCTCTCTCTCTCTCTGTGTATATATACATATATTATTTTTAAGAGTCACAGAAAAGTATGTCCACTGGAGCAGGATTTTCAGAAGGCACCAGCTCAAGAAACCGAGCCTATATAGAGATAAAGTATTTGTATAGATGTACTGCAGAAGGGGACCACGTGGCTTATTTCAAACTAAAAGAGGGGAGATCTGGGTCAGATGTGAGAGGGAAATTCTTCACCCAGAGGGTGGTGAGGCCCTAACATTGCTGCCCAGAGAAGCATAGGTGCACCTTGGGCTGCTCAAGGCCATAAATGGACCCTGGGAAGCTGATGGAGAAATGGGATCAGCCCAAAGGCAAGGAGTGGGGATGGGGGGGGGGGGGGTTGAAGTTCCCTTCTTGCCCCAGCCCACTGTGATTCTGTGATCTTGAAGGACCCTTCCAACCCAAGCCACCAAGGATTCTGCGATTCCACAATACCACAAAATCCCAGGACAAAGCAACGTGCAATATTCTACAGGACTGCACAGCGCTGCCCTGCCAACACATTTATTTCCCCAAAACACCAGGGACTGCAACTTCTTAAAGCCCCGTTCACAGAGATGGGCTGAGGAGAGCAGTCCCATGGACTGAAGATCCCAAGAGCTGAGTGACAGCTGCTCTAAACGGTGTTTCCCTCCCGTGACCAGGCTGATTCATTGCAGCTCCCAAACTCTTTGATATGGTGCGGAGTCTGCCCGTCTACAAAGACAGCAGAAGGCGACAGTTATTCCCAAACAATACCACTGTTGCTCAGAACTTGGCTGTATTATTTCAGAAGGGCGTGTGTGCGGAGTGAGTTCTCTCTCCAGAATGCTGTTGGACATGCCAAGCCTAATTAATCAGAAAGACGATCCACCTCATCAAACCCATCCCAGTCTCATAAATGCATAAAAGGGCTCTCCCGAGCCCGTGCGGAGCACAGGTTCATCTTTCTACTTTCCCTCCCACTCCTTGCTCCAGGCCAGCACCTCCACTGCTTCCCTCGTGCCGTAGCGTCCACCCCATCCCAAACCAGCCATGTCTCGCCAATCCACCGTCAGGATCCAGAGGGGGAGAAGTGGCTTCAGCGCTGCGTCGGCCATCGTGCCCGGCACGTGCCGCACCAGCTTCAGCTCACGCTCCGTCACCCGTGTTGGGGGCTGCAATGCTGGCAGTGGCTTTGCAAGGGTTGGAGGTGGCTTTGGAAGCAGAAGCCTCTACAATTTTGGTGGATGCAAGAGGATCTCTGCAGCTGGAAGGGGTGGGGGCTTTTATGGCCCCGCAGGGTTTGGTGGAGGTGCTGGGAGCATGCTGGGCTATGGATATGGGGCATTTGGAGGCCCTGGGTTCCCTGCTGGTGGCATCCAGGAGGTCTCCATCAATCAGAGCCTTCTGAAGCCCCTCAACCTGGAGATCGACCCCAGCATCCAGAGGATCCGAAAGGAGGAGAAGGAGCAGATCAAAACCCTCAACAACAAATTTGCCTCCTTCATCGATAAGGTGAGCCATGAGCTTCCCTGCCCTCATGTTTTGATGGGGATTCTTACTGCATGATGAGCACACGAGCTGAGCAAGAAGGAACGGTGATCAGGAATGGGATTAGAAGATGCCTCTGTCCCTGGAACTCCAGGCAGCGGTACCTGCTGCGCAGTGGTTGCTATGAGTGCATCACCCAGCCTCTGAGGTTCTCATTTGCTGCTAGGCAAATGGAGAGAGAAAACTCTCAGAGGCAATTCCACCCCTCTGCAGGTGTTGGGGTCTCTCCATTGAGCACTGCGGGATAACAGGTGTTGGGTGGTTAAAGTGAGATGCGAGCAATCCTTAAATGACTAGAAAAGGAAGATATAAGCCTCTCAGTGCTTGAATTTTCCTGAAAGGCATTTAAAGCTCAGAATGAAACAGTACCAGCAAGCTGGAAATGCTCAAAATAGCAAAATCTGATCCGACACTTTCTGTCCACTTCATTTCCTCATTAAGCATATTAGATGCACAAGAGCACCTGCTTGATTTCTCTCCTGGTTGAGCAGCTCCTCTTGCTTCCAAGCAGAATGCTGCATTATTCTGCATTATTTCAGAGGTTTTTCAAAGTGGAGGAGCAATGCTGGGGGGGGGGGGGGGGAACTGGCACTTTTCTTTATAGGAGTTCCAATCCTATTTACTCCTCATCTGATTTTCAACATGTTGTTTGCACCTTGCATGCTTATTCAAAGGGAAGAAGGGGAAAGGAAATTAATTCCAATGCTTGTTTGCAACACTGAGCAGGGAAATGGCAATCAAATAGCAAATTCCTGCTTCTATCAGAGGGAAATTTATCTGTGAAAACCAGCTGGAAAGGGTACTGCACCCCCTCTCTGGTACTGGGACCCCACAAGTGCAAGGGAAGTTCACCCCAATCTCTGCCCTTTCCAAACATCTTCAGCACATTTCTTCTTGCAGGTCCGATTCCTCGAGCAACAAAACAAAGTGCTAGAAACCAAGTGGAGCCTGCTGCAGGAGCAGGGGATGAAAACGGTCCGGAACAATCTAGAGCCACTTTTTGAGACGTACATCAACAACCTGAGGATGCAGCTGAACAGCCTGCTGAGCGACAAGGGGAGGCTGGAGGGAGAGCTCGTCAACACACAGTACCTGGTTGAGGACTTCAAGAAGAAGTAAGTCCTTGGGAGGTGCTCTGCCCACCTGATGGGTGCAGCTTCCCCCATTCTACCGCCATTTGGGGGTCCAGGTGAGTCCTCCAGCACTGGGACATGGGAATCCCAACAGTGAAGGAATTCCCGACAGCGAAGGCTGTGCCACTTTCTGAAGATAAACGGTAACGGAGCAACAGATCCAAGTGCACAAGTATTCAGGGAATAATTTAGAATATGATCAAAGGCTTATTAACTAAATTACCTAGCACTGAGAAAAAATTACACGGTAGGTCTGAAAGTTTTGAGGCAGCATGCTTAATTTGCTTGAGAGGCTGAAGTGGAATGAGTAACGGCCAGAAAGAGGAGAAAAGGAATAGCAGAGATGCTTTCACTTTTTTTTTTTTTTTTTTTCTTAATGTACTTGTTTTAACTAGTTCAGCCTAGGAAATCGCTCGTGGTCTCTTATTCAGATGCAACGTAGGAGAAAAGAACATTGTATGCAAACTGCTATTAAGGAAGTTCATTCCAGCAAAATAAAATCACCTCCGTCTGCTACCTGCCTAAACAATGCTCCTTCTGCCTCCTCCATTAGGTACGAAGATGAAATCAACAGGCGCACCATTGCAGAGAACGAGTTTGTGACACTTAAGAAGGTGAGAGCGCATTGCGGGTCATCGGCTCATGACTCTTTGCAGATCTCCATCCACTCTCCACCCACAAACCCATCCGTACTTCCTGATGCCCTCATGACTTCTTCCCTGCTCTGTACCGCAGAGATACACACAGCCCCGTGAACAAGACTTTAAAAGTCACTGCCCACTTCTCTCATCCTCCAGGACGTGGATGCTTCCTACATGAACAAGGTTGAGCTACAAGCCAAGGCAGATGCGTTGACCGAAGAAATCAATTTCCTGAGAGCCCTCTATGAAGCTGTGAGTACTATCCCCCACCTCCCTCCAACAACCCTTAATTCTTCCCCTCAGGAGATGCTGAACTCTTCACTCTTTAGAACCATGCAGATAATCATCTGCAGCCTCTCCCAGTTTGGCGCGCTCATCCTTAGGGATGAGGAGGCACCACCGAGTGCAAGCTCACCCCGTTCCCATTGCAGGAGCTGTCCCAGATGCAGACCCAGATCTCCGACACCTCTGTGGTGCTGACCATGGACAACAACCGCAACCTGGACCTGGACAGCATCATTGCAGAGGTGAAGGCGCAGTACGAGGACATCGCCAACCGCAGCCGGGCTGAAGCTGAGTCCTGGTACCAAACCAAGGTGAAGGAGATGGGTCTTTCCGTGCTGCTGTTTTCATGTCTTGTCTTGAATAGAGAAGGGCTGACTCTTCCAGGAAAATCTTCTCCTGTGGAGAAGGGATGGGGGAGCTGGGGAAATTCAGCTGGAGATGGGAAGGCTTCAGAGAGATCTCACTGCAGTCTATCCATGCATAAAGGGAGCTTAGAAACAGGAGGGAGACCTGTGGGTGCCCTGTCCTTGGAGGTGAACAGGTCCAGGCTGGATGAGGCCCTGGGCAGTTGTGGAGGAATGGGACCAGACCAGGGCAGGGAGTGGGGCTAGGGGGAGGGGGGGGCTGTAAGGACCTTTCCAACCCAACCATCCCCTTGTTCTGTGACCTTGAAGGACCCTCCTGACCCAACCATCCCATGGTTCCATGATCTTGAAGGTTTTTTCCAACCCAAACATCTCATGGTTCCACGATACGATACTCACATGCTGCTTCACTCTACAATGCTGGACTCTGCCCTGACCTCTGTCCCTCTCCCTGGCAGTACGAAGAGCTGCAGGCTACCGCAGGCAGGCATGGGGATGACCTCCGCAGCACCAAGCAGGAGATCTCTGAGCTCAACCGACATGTCCAGCGGCTGCGGGCTGAGATTGACAGCGTGAAGAAACAGGTACAGGGCAGGAAAATCCATGCTTTTAATTGATTTACCCCCCAGACTGGAAAAAATGAAAGAAAATATCAGAGGCAATGTAGGCAAGTTCTGCTTAGCTCGATACTGCTTCTGTGAAAAACAGAAAAGTCACTAAAATTGGTTAAATTGGTGGTGCTAGAATAAGACCTTGTGATTATAGCATAGAAAAGGAAAAAGCCGAGTGGGGGAATGTGACCGAGAGTTTCTCTCCCCTAGTGTGCAAATCTGAAAGCAGCCATTGCGGATGCTGAGGAGCGTGGGGAGATGGCCCTGAAGGATGCCAAAGCAAAATTGGCTGAGCTGGAGGATGCCCTGCAGCAGGCAAAGGCAGACCTGGCCCGGCAGCTGCGTGAGTACCAGGAGCTGATGAACGTCAAGCTGGCGCTGGACATTGAGATTGCGACCTACAGGAAGCTGCTGGAGGGCGAGGAGTGCAGGTGGGTGCAGAATCCCTGCAGAAATATCAGCAAATATCACTTTTCCCTCTGTGATCATCCCTGGAGATGAACACATTCCATTGGGTTCAAAGAGCTGGAGCACGAAGCAGTATAAAATGAGGGAGGAGGTGGAGGATATTTTAAAACATGGGTGGGATGCTCCCTTATGAAGTACACACACTGATTGGGGTACCCAGGGGCAGGGGGAGTTCGGGTGATGGATTGATATTGTGAGGATCAGGAGTCTTACAACATGGCCCATGTATTTTCCCCTGCTGTCTTCTGTATCCTTGTCCTCTTACATTGCTGTTCTCTCCCCATTCAGGCTGGCTGGAGACGGTGTCCCAGTGAATATCTGTAAGTCTCTAAAATCTATAAAATTACCTCACTTGAGCATTTTTATGCCCCTGCACTGAGAAGCCAATGCCTTACTACTTTTCTATCTCTTTGCAGCCGTGACCAGAACCACTGTGGGATCGGGATACGGAGGAGGAAGCAACCTCAGCATGGGGGGTGGCATGTGCAGCATGGGGAACAACTACAGCTGCAGTGGGCCAGGGGGGAGCAGTGCCCTGGGTGGGGGCAGCAGCTCCAGCATGAAGTTCTTCTCCTCCTCCTCCTCCCGGAGAAGTTACAGGAGCTAAAGCTCTCCCTCCCTCGCCAGAGAACACCACGACACGGGTCCTTCACCACAGCATAATCAGGGGAAGCAGAACAGGAGCCACCTGAACCCGATGTCCTGTGGCGCAGGAGCCTCATTGGAAACCTCCTCTCTTGCACACATGCAGGGCTCCGCTGTGGAATGGGAATTCCTCCGTTTTAAATCTGCAGCTCGCTTTTTACTGCTCAGCTTTTTGGTTTTGTTTTTTTTTGTTGTTTTGTTATTTTTTTTCCAGCCAGATTTTGTATATAAAATGTGTCCCATGACTGTCTCTCTTCACTTTCTGGTGTTTGTCTAATAAAAATGCATATGTAATTTATTCTATTGCGTGGAGCTTTTAATTAAAGGCATGGAACAACAAATGCAAATGCGGATAACGAGCACTTTCCATGGGGCCCTGCCCTGTTCAAGGTGCAGTTCTTTGCTCCCTGTTCATGTCTCCTGAACCTCCCCATGAGCAGCCAAATAAAGGCACGGTGCAGCAGCAAGGGGAGGGTGCCATGGGTTGCAATGCTTTGCTTCTCCCCACTGAACAAGGAAAACCCCCGGAAGCAAAACGCAGGGCACGCCAAGGCAAGAGTAAGGCATAGGGGAAAAGGTCTGGGATTCATTTAGCGTGCAGCCTGCAGCCAGCACAACAGCTCCCAGGGGGCACAAAGGGCCGTGCCAGGCGTGTGATGTACCTGCATGAACTTAGAACAATAGGGAACTAATTAGCAGGGGAGTCAGCACAACCACCCGACGTGTCTAGGGATATAAGCCCATCTCGAAACTCTACTTACTGCAAGCTGCCTCAACTCAGTTCTTGGTTTTAGGAGAAGTTTTTCTTCTAGAAGAGTTGTCAGGCACAGGAACAGGCTGTTGGAGTCACTGTCCATGGAGGTGTTCAAAAACCAAGGAGATGTGGCACTGAGGGAATGTGGGCATGGTGGGGTGGGTTGGGGTTGGACTGGATGGTCTCAGAGGTCTTGTCCTATTTCATTGATTCTGTGAGTATGCATGGTGGGGAAGGACTGATGGTTAGACTTGATGAACCTAGAGGTCTTTTCCAACCTTACTGACTCTATGATTCTGTAAGGGTAAGAGCAGACACCTGGAAGCACTCCCCTTCTGCTCAGAGCTGTACTTGGGGTATTCCCTTTCTAGAAGACCGTAAGAGGTGGAGAGACCCATTCACACACATCCATGTGCTGTGTTGAAGGAAGCTGTCTCCCATCCAACAGCTATAAAAAGTTATCCAAGAACCTGTCAGAAATAGCAAATCTCCACTATTCATCCACTGTTTCTTCTCATTCCTAGAATGCATTGAAGACAAGATCTTGTTTTGAGGAGGTGGAGGAGAATCAGGGGAGGTGCAGCAGTTTCAGACGTGGTTCTGTGACTAATCGGGAGAAATTAACTGAGAAGTGAAAGCAGAGCATTATCTGGCTGAAAGCTCTGAAGTAGTGACAGTTGTTGGAAGACAAGTGGGAAAGATACAGGATTTTCAAAAAAGTCCCCATTGCCTTCGTACACAAGGTCAGTAAATGGGTAGAGCCACACTCCTGGGAAAATACTCAAAGAGTTGGGTTCATAGAGGAGAAAGGCCCCTGAGTGGCAGAATATATTTAGGCTTTTCTTCAAAATTAGCAGTTTCCCATGCTTTTCTGGGATGCCCAGAACTCTTCCTGCTCCTCTCCACATCCCACAGGGAATCTCCCCTGCGGTGAGCTGCCAGCAGGGTTACAGCTCTGCTGCATCTCTGTGCTCCTCCTCCCCCAACTCTCCCCCCTGAGGGCTCCTGGGATCCCCCATCCAACATCCCAGCCAGTGCTGTGGGTTGCAACCCCCAGCCACCAGGACGCAGCAGCGCACGTAGCCACGGGCACGGCAGTGGTTGCATCACACCTGGGTCATAGCACTGAGATTACAAAGCTCTTCAACGAGCATGGGAAAGGCTGAGGTCAGAATTTCTTCTCCCCGGGCATTGCTTTTTAAGAAGATAGCAAGAATGAAGCGAAGTTTCTCATCACACAACGTGCAGCTGTCCTGCTGCAGAGCACGGTCTGCTCTCCACGCACAAACACGGGTGTAGAGATGAACTGGGGATGCTCTCCTGCAGGGCAGCCCTCATTAACACTGGCACAGCCCAGAGACTCGTGTTTGCAATGTGTGGAGGAAAATGTGACTCCAAACAGCCATCACTGAGTGCTGCCTGTGATGGAGTTCTGCAGACAGTCGAGACCAGTGCCTTAGGATTGGGTACTGAAGCTCTTCTTTGAGTGATGAGCTGCCTTGAAATCTGCTGCATGCTGTAGCTCACAGGTGACAAAACACTTCCAGGACAGTTATTTTATCTTCCTTGCAGGGTGTGTGATGGAAATACTAGGGGAGCAAGGAGAGAACAGAGGGGGACAAAGGGAAGGAGAGGAAAGGGGAAAAGAGAAGGGAAAAAGTAGGGGAAAGGAGGGGTAGGGGTAGGGAGAAAGAAGGGGAAAAGAAGAGAAAGGAGATTAAAAGAAGGAAAAAGAAGGGGAAAAGGGGGGAAAGAAGGAGGGAAAGGGTGAAAAGAAAAGGAGAGAAAGGAGAGGAAAAAGAGTAGAAAAGAAGGGGAAAGGAAGGGAGAAAGAAGGAGAGAAGAGGAAGGAAGAAAGGGAAAAGGGAGAAAAAAAGAAGGGGAAGTGGTAGAAAAAGAAAGAGAAAATGGAGAAAAATAAGAGGAAAAGGGGAAAAAAAGAAGTGGAAAGGGGTGAAAAAAGGGAAATGGCGGAAGAAGAAGAGCAGAAGGGAAGAGTATGGCTGAAAAAGAGAGATGATGGGCATCTGCAAGTCATCCCTGGGGACATTCTGGCCAAAAGCACTTGGCTTATTTCTGGCCCTGGAAATTGCTGGGCACAAAGAGCAGACACCAGGAGTGGCCTTGGAGCACCTCTGGGACAGGTTTCCATGCACACAGTACCGCAGTGCAGGGCACAGAGGGCTCGTCAGGACGGCGTGAAGCGTTTAAAAAGTGCATTACTGGCATTTCCTAGGAACTCTGACGAATTGGAGTGGAGGGAGTTGGCTGAGAACGAAGCCACAAAAGCAGATCCCCAGCACTGAATTTCCTGGTGACTAAGAGTTATCAAAAGGGGAAGAGAAGAGATGTGGGGAGCAGAGCCTTGGGAACAGGCTGGGTAAGGGCACGGTCACCCATCAGTTAGGGAACAGCTCAACATGTGTGAGGTGAAGCCGTGCAGAATTGCCAGCTCAGGCTGTGCTGTCACTGCCAGCAGGAGCTCCCTCCCAGCTCACATCGTAATATTTCATCATTTGTTGTCAGTCTGAATCAGGAAGATTTGCGGAGTCACTTCACAGAAAGAAAAGGTCTGAAGGTATTGTTCACTAAGCAACTTCCATGTTCTGCCGTTCCCCAAATGGTTTTCCATAGCTGATGGTCCAAGACTTCCATCAGTGCCCACTGCCACGTTGGCTTCATCCACCACCTCTTTCTTCCTTTTTCCTATCAACTCAAGTTAAATGCTACATTGAGGCACGAGAAGAAAAGCCCAGAACACCCAACAAGTTGAGGCCCGAGGTGCTGATACTGATGGCTTTACTCAGAATCTCAGCAGCAGGAAAACACAGATCCACAGAGATTTCCCACCCTTCGCAGAGAGCTGTAAAGTGAAAAAATGCGCTTTGACGCAAGGGAGGGACTGATTCACCCATGAAATAGAGATGAGCGAGCGCTTGCCCAACACGGACAATGCACTGCAGAAAGGAGTGGGGAAGGGGTGGCTGTGAGCAGCCTTTGGTGTTTTCACAGATATTTCAACAGCCAGACCATGACTGTCCCAAAAAATGCAACAGCTGCAACTTTGCAGGTGATTGGCATCGCGGCGAGGCGTGCCGAGCCTGATTAATCAGTCTGGTGAGCAGCACACCAAACCCACCCCCAGCTCGTAAGGGAATAAAAGGGCCAACCCCAAGCCAAGGAGCACAGCCTCATCTCGCTGCACTCCTCCTCATCCTCACTGCTTTGCTCCTCCAATCTCTCCCGTTGGCTGCGATGTCTCGGCAGTGCACCGTGAGGAACCAGGGCCGGACTGGCTTCAGTGCTGCATCTGCCTTCATCCCAAGTGCCTGCAGCACCGGGTTCGTCTCGCGCTCCATGGCTCAAGGTGGAAGCTGTGGCACTGCTGTGGGGTATGGAGGATTTGGAGGAGGTTTTGGGAGCAGAAGCCTCTACAGCGTTGGTGGATGCAAGAGGATCTCTATGGCTGGAAGAGGCAGTGGATTCTATGGACCTGCAGGGTTTGGTGCTGGCACTGGGATCTCCTGTGGGTTTGGTGGTGCTTTTGGGTTTGGTGGGGGCATGGGTGGCCCTGGATTCCCCACTGTCCCCACTGGGGGCATCCAGGAGGTCTCTGTCAACCAGAGCCTTCTGAAGCCCCTCAACCTGGCGATTGACCCCAGCATCCAGAACATCCGTAAGGAGGAGAAGGAGCAGATCCAAACCCTCAACAACAAATTTGCCTCCTTCATCGACAAGGTGAGCCATGTGATTTCTTGGCTGTGCCATGCTGATTCTTCACTGGAGAAGCACAAAGCAGGGCAAGCTGTATCAGCCGTGCTGCTTTTGATGCAAAGCCATTTCTATCAGCAGCAGCCAGGGAATAAAACCTGAGGGTTGTTTGGTTTGAGACCATTCATTCATCCCACACAATGGGAGCAGCAGAGGGGAAATGGTGCTTTGGGATTTAGGGAAGCAGAGATAGAGAAAACCATCCTAAAGTCACTACTTCTGAAGTAGCTGTTTTTTCCTTCCAGGTCCGATTCCTTGAGCAAGAAAACAAAGTCCTGGAAACCAAGTGGGCCCTTCTGCAAGAACAGGGGCACAAAACTGTCAGAAACAATGTTGAGCCCCTGTTTGAGGCTTACATCAACAACCTCAGGAGGCAGCTGAGCAACTTGCTGTCTGACAAGGAGAATCTGGGTGGGGAGCTGAGCAAGGTGCGGAGTCTGGCTGAGGACTTCAAGAGCAAGTAAGTTTTTGTTTGGGGTCTGCTTGGTGAGTAGGCTGGGCAGTGCTCCACTGCACCTGTGCAGTCCGACAAGGAAGAAAGACCTTTTAAAATTATTCTTATTTTTCTGATATAAATGCCCAGGGTTAAGTTTGTATATGTGATACACAACCCCATGGATGAAACTCAGAGGCAGAAAGCTATAGGGCTAGGAGACCAAAGTACCAAGCTGCTCCTCTAAAGAATGTTGAGCCAGGTCCTACAAACACTTAGAAAACTTCTGCATAAACCCATAGCAACCCTCCATTTCCATCCCACAGATATGAAGAGGAGATCAACAAGCGCACAGCTGCTGAGAATGAGTTTGTGATCCTGAAGAAGGTGGGTGCATGCACGTTGCACCTCCCGCTGCTGCACAGCTGCTGCAAGAAACACTGCAGCTTCTCCTCTGGAAACAGCTCCATTTCTGTGCTGTGCTTCTTCCCCTAGGAGGTGGATTCTACATATATGACCAAGACCGAGCTGCAAGCCAGGCGGGATGCCCTCCTGGAGGAGATAGACTTCCTCAGAGCCCTCTACGAAGCTGTAAGCGCCTTCCCAGGACCTTCATGTATTGCCCATTTTTCTAACACCTTTGCTTCCTTTTCCCACCTCAGTAGCTTGGGATGGATTATTTTCCACTCTGTTGCACTACATACCTCCACACTTATTCCATTTCACCTGCTGTAGTAACCCTTCCTGGAAGATTCATGGGGAAAAAAAAAAAAAATCACTTTGCAAACACAGCTCTGTCTTCCATTGGGGCCTGGAACAAGAGATGTGCCCTGTAGTGACTCACCCAACCCCCACTGCTTTGGCAGGAGCTGTCTCAGCTGCAGAGCCAGATCTCTGACACCTCCGTCATCCTGACCATGGACAACAACCGCCGGCTGGACATGGACAGCATCATTGCTGAGGTGAAGGCTCAGTACGAGGACATCGCCAAGCGCAGCCGGGAGGAGGCTGAGTCCTGGTACCAGTCCAGGGTGAGTGCCCACGATGGGTTCTGTAAAGGGTAAACCATGCTCCCTTCTCCAGCTCCCCAAAGGTAGGTTCTACTGGTACTTTTATAGCGGAGAATGCTTTTAGATTTAATAAACCCATACAGCTTTAAGTGCTGGTTTGGGATTGAAAAGAGACACACACCTCTGAGCTGAAATACTACTTTATCTGATAGTGATAGGACAAGGGGAATTGGGTATAAGATAAAAGGGGGAAAGTGACATGAGACGTGGGGAGGAAATTCTTTACTTAAAAGATGGTGAGACCCTAGCACTGCTGCCCTGAGACGTGTGGGTGCCCCATGACTGGAGGTGCTCAAGTCCATGGATGGGGCCCTGGTCTGATGGAGGGGATGGAGCAGATCAGGGTAGGGGTGGAGCTTGGGGGGATCTAAGGACCCTTCCAAGCACAGCCATGCTGTGATTACATGGTTCTATATGATCTTCAAGGAGCCTTCCAACCCGACCATTCAATGGTTCTATGATCTTTTAAGACCCCTCCAACTCAACTATCCTATGGTTTGATGACCTTGATGGACTCTTCCAACCCAAATGTCCTATGGTTCTATGATCTTTTAGGACCACCCTGTCCAATCCAACCATCCCATGGTTCCATGATCTTGAAGGTCCCTTCCAACCCAACCATCTCATGGTTCCATGATATGATACTCACATGCTTCACTCTGCTGTGAAGCTGGATTCTGCCCTGACCTCTGTCCCTCTCCCTGGCAGTACGAAGAGCTGCAGGCTACCGCAGGCAGGCACGGGGATGACCTCCGCAGCACCAAGCAGGAGATCTCTGAGCTCAACCGACACGTCCAGCGGCTGCGGGCTGAGATTGACAGCGTGAAGAAACAGGTACAGTTCTAATGCAAAGACTCAATCAAGTCCAATAACTATAAATGCACCTCAATGTTCTGCTGGATCGTGAATTATTTAATTCAAAGCTTTCTGCACCTATGGCCACGCATCACGACTGTCGGACGAAACAAACTGCTCTATGCTCTATGCTCTAGATGGGGAATTCAGCCACTATTTTTCCTTCCCAGTGTGCCAGCTTGCAGACAGCCATCGCAGACGCTGAGCAGCGTGGGGAGCTGGCCCTGAAGGATGCCAGGGACAAACTGGCTGAGCTGGAGGCAGCCCTGCAGCAGGCAAAGGCAGACCTGGCCCGGCAGCTGCGTGAGTACCAGGAGCTGATGAATGTCAAGCTGGCCCTGGACATTGAGATTGCAACCTACAGGAAGCTGCTGGAGGGCGAGGAGTGCAGGTGGGTGAAGCCAAGCTGTGCAGTTGGAAGATCTGCATCTTCCCCCAGCAATATTTTATGGATGTTCTGATGGATTTTTAAGCACATCTTGTTCATGGTCTCCCCTTGAATGCTTACTGTCTTCTTTTGCTCAATTCCAGGCTCTCTGGAGAAGGCGCCGGTGCAGTGAACATCTGTAAGTACCTTCCAAAGACAGTTTTGTGACTTTTCCATCTGCCTGCCAGCCGCTCTGTCCAACTGTTTGTGGGTGCCTCTGATGAATGTGTTCTTTTCTTGCAGCTGTGACCAGAACCGCTGTAGGATCGGGATATGGAAGTGGGAGCTGCCAGAGCTTCAGAGGCAGCAGTGGGGCCGGAGCTGGGCTCTGTGCTGGAGGAATGGGCTTCAGCTCTGGGAGTGGACAAGGCATGGCTGGGTCATGTGTGGTTGGTGGAAGCAGCTCCAGCATGCAGTACATCAGCAGCTCTTCGACCAAGAGGTGCTACTGAAATCCAACACCCGCGTGCCACTCTGTCCCTCATGTTGTGTGCAGTCCTCACCCCGTTACTTGCAAAAGGTTTGGAATTCCAAGTTGTCTGCCCTTATTTATGCAAATGCCTTGCTCCTGTTTGTTCTTGGATGCTCCGAAAGCCTCACCTCCCAGTGTTTGTCTAATAAAAGGCATATGAAATTCATTCCGTTGCATTCTCCTTTTAATTTCAAAGACTTTACACAGCCATGGTGGCACTATCATCTCTTTAGTAGAAGGTGAACACAAGTCACACACATAGTAACAGTTGTGATCTCTCCTTCCGAGGCTGTCTCTTACATTCAACAGGAACAAGGATTGGGGATGCCCCGTTCCCATTTTTGCAGCAAGATTTTTTGGCATCAGCCTCCAAGGGAAAGGGAATTTCTAACTCTTGCCTCCATACACCAGGGAAAACATTCCTCTATCCTAATTTACGTCATCTTTCTATCCTAATTTCTGTCGTGGCATCTCAGCAGTGTAATGCCAGCTTGATCACCCCAAGCCCCTGTAATTTTTCAAGTTTTTATGTGATGACTCATGCAGGGACATAATTCAGTTTTCCCAAGAAATTCAGCCCATTTCTGTACATGCAATAGCTGCAGGGATTAATGAAATGCTGTCATTTGTACCACTATAATTAGAAACTTCAAAAACTGAAAGCACAACAGTGCTCTATCACAAGGAAATGGCCCATTCTCCAACACCCACCATTCCATCCTTGGCATCTCCAGACATGATTTTCACTGACACTAGCAGCACAGAATTTGTCTTGCTGGAGGCCATGCAAACGCTATCCAGCAGCAAAAAGGCACCTGACAGCTGCATTTATACAGCCAGCATGCTTTTTAAATGTAGATACCTCAGCATCCTGCATTATAGCCAAGCAAAGCACCCAGGCTTCTCCTGTAGCAAGCAGAAGGGCAGAAGTGCCTCGCAGGCTATCCCCTTCATCACAAGAAGTCATGCTTGCAAAGTAGAGGAGCACACCATGACCTCCAGCTGCCCCTTGCCTCGACCACATGTTACTCCTGGGAGCAAAGCCGGGTTTCCCTTAGCAAAGCCATCAAATTGGTGCTTTCAACACCATCTTCACCACTCCTCTTGTGTCAGCTTCGGTTCCATCTGCTTTGAACTAAACAGGCACTGACACCAAGCTAAAAGTAATCCTAAAGGGAACAATCAGAGGTGCAGATATGTATTTTCCTAGCAGACATCAGCACCCTGAAAAATACAGGCTGGAAAGTTTGGGTAGTTTTATGAGCCTGGAGGTGGCCAACACGGTACACCAGAGAGTTGGGTGATTAATGGGCTGGACTGAGAGCTGATACACTTCATGTGGCACTGACCTGTATGGGTTAGTGGGCATAGTGGTGATGGCTTGATGGTTGGACTTGATGATCTTAGTGGTCCTTTCCAGCCTTAATGATTCTATGATTTCACCACCCAGCCCTTTGCACAAGCCCAGAACACAGAAGGATTTAAGGCAGGGATCACTCCAGAGCCAAACCTGGAGATCTTTGTCCCTCTGCCATCTCATCCATCTGTAGCCACACTGAAGTCAGCCAGCCATAGGTCAGGACCACTGAGGGGTGATGCCCATTGCCCAAAGCATCTTCAGCTCTATCTCCATTTCCCACAGCAATGGGGGGAGCGTGTGATGGATCTGCAGTGCATTTGGCAGCAGGAACCTTCCCACCTAAGGGGAAGAAAGCAAGAGGATTTCCAGGAGCAGAGGGCGCTGCTCTGCCAGGTCAGGGTGCAGCCATAGTGTGAGTGATGGAGGGTTTGGGTTTGGAAGAAGATGTGGCCCTGGAGGTATTCAAGGGATCGTGGTCAACTCAAACCTCGTGGTCAGTACTGACTTGCAGAACAGCCCCAGTGCAGTGAGTGCTTTAGGAGAAGAAGGATCAGACCAAAGCCCTCACCAGCTGATTTGCCTCCTTCATTAGCAAGGTGAGGCTCATTTCATTCATCCATCCTGGCATAGTTGTCATTGGCTGCGGAGTGGGATCAGGACTGCTCTCCATGTCAGACATTCACTTCCAAATCCCTGATGAAGAGTTCAGGAGCTTAGTAAGTAGGGCTGGATAAGGAACACACCATTTCTCCAGATTTCTTTGCAACTGAAGACTGCTCCTCCTATCCAAGCTTCCCTACCAATGAGCCATCACTGATGCTGGAGGCCACGTGGGATGGTGCAGACCATGCACAAGGCAAACATGTCAAGATCACGTAAGCAACAACACACAATAGAAGGAAAGAACCCCCGTACAGCATTTTCTCCATTCTGTCTTCTTTCTGGAAGAGGTTAAGACACAAGGGAACCCAGAACTGTGAGACCTCAGCAAGGACTAACCTGGCCTGGCATTCTTCAGCTGCTGTATAAATAGCAGCACTCTGCGTGACATCTGCCTTTTTTTTTTTTTTTTTTAATTATTATTATTTCTACTGCTTTTTAAAAAAGCACACTGACCACTTCTTACTGATGTGGGTTCCTTTCCAGGAGAGAAAATTTGCCAAAAAAACAAGGATTAATTTTAAGTGCGATCTTAAGTGCTCCTTTCTCTCTCCAAAATAAGAGCAACCCTCACTCCTGATGGTTGGGTTCCAGCGCTTCTGGAAGCCAGGAGGTAATTTCCACCCCATGGAAAGTCTCTGAAGGTTTCAGCTCAGCTCATTAACTCTTTAGGAGGAGCTGCTCCTTCTCATCCACTCTATGCACTTTGGAAAAACTTCTGTCAAGCCTCAGAGTCTGCTACCATACCCCCAGGGGATGCACTGCGTAATGGATTTGAGTAAGTAAGGAGCTTAAATCGTTGGTGTGGAACCAGAAAAACAAGAGAGGAGAGTGAGGAGCAACTGAAAAGAAGGGCACAACACCCTCTCTGCTCTGCCCTTCTGGGGAGGGTGATCATGGTCTGACACCTCTGCCACCTTCAGCAGCGGGATGGATGGAGTCATTTTAGGACAGGATACATCTCTTTCTCCATTAGCTTCAGCAGGAAGCCCCAAATCCTCTGTTTCCAGGTAGCTGGATGGGGGTGAATCCTGGCTGTAAGCCCAACCCCACCAATCAAACTGGAGGCAGTAAAATCAGCAGGGTTAAAAACACAAGGAAATCATCCCTGGTTCAGTGCCATCATTCTTAGCTCCCCCCAGCCTTTGCATGGAAGAGGGAGAGAGGCAAAAAAGAGTTCAGTTTGGATTCTTCTATTTGCACACATTAAACAGTGCTTCTTTCTACAGACCGGTGCCCCGCAAACACCAAATGATTGGTTCTGCTTCTCACTTTCATGGTCACTATAAAAAAGGGAGGTTTGCAAATGCAGTTGTTATAGGGCCAAGGATTCCCTCCCATTCAAATTAGAAACACAGCCCAGAACCCAATGACAGATATGTGCTTAAAAGCAGCTCAAGTTGCTCTTCATCAAAGGAGATGAGTGGGATATTACCAAATACCCCAACCTCATGGATGTGGTTTGAAATGATCATTTAGGGATGGCTGCGCAGCAAAAGCCCATTTTTTTCTGGGAGAAAGAAGGGTGAAAGCTCTGCTCCTCATTCCAGTTTCCAGCGAGGACATCTTACATGCATTGCCTACTCCTCCCTCCACCTTTGTTCCCCTTCAAGGCAGCCATGATGGCTCGACAACCCCACCTAAAGCAGGAGAAGTTTCAGCTCCAGCTCTGTTGGGATCCTCAGGAGCAGGAGGAGATCCATCATTGATTCTTGTGCCATGGAGCTGGTGGCAGAGGATGCCCAGGGTTGGGGTGTGTCAGCAACATGAGCCTGGGTGGCAATACAGAGATATGGCCATGGCTCCTCTGGCATGGGGTTGGACTATGGAGGCACTGGCTTTGGCTATGGGGTCAATGGACACCAGGGGATCAGCACATCCGTTGCCCAGATCCCCATCAAGCTCAAGCTCCCCATTTAGCCCCAAGAAGCTCAGGATGGAGATGGAACCAGTTTTGCTGCTACCTGCAGACAAGTTGGTTCTCATTTTTACATCCCTTGAATCCTAAACTGAAGCAGAATCACCCCTGCTTTATCCCATCTCAGTAATGAGTGACTTAGGGCTTTTCGCATAATAACAGCAGAGACATTTTTCAGAACAGCCTTCTCACGAGGAGATGTCACTTGACAGATTTTGGCTGTCTGCTTTCTCCATTCACCCACTACTATCCTGCACAATACTGATTTCACCTCTCAGTTTGCCACTTCTGGGACTGCAACTGTTCCCTTCTGTATCACTGGTAACAAATCTTTACCCCAACTGCTGGAGCAGTGTAACGAGGGGCTGGAGACCACACGGGGATTTCCCTGGGAGCAGGAGTGTCACAACAGCAATGCTGAGCTGGAATGAATCTGGTTCATTTTAAACTGGCAGAGCTGCACAAGATGCAACGCCTCCAGCGGTGTCCATCTGTATGATTTGCGTCAGCAGCTGTGTCCATGCTGGGGTTGGGCATTTGGAGATGAGGCAAGAGGAAGAGATCAAATTCTCGCCTAGGTTGAATAAAGAGGAGCAAAATTATGTTTTTTCTTCTCCTCGCAAGCAAGGAGAGGAAAGGTGTGCAGGGAAGGAGCGCGTTCTGCTCCAAGAGCTGAGGGCATTTCAGACCTACTCAAACACTTCTTTGGTGTTTGGTAGGAACAACAGTGAACAGTGCTGGAGAGACAGCGGTGAGAATGCATCCCGCTCTCCAGAGACTCTAGAGGGACCTACAGGCCAACTTTAGGGAAGATTTAATTAAAGGAGTTGAATCCCACCTTCAGTCGGTCGGTTGCAGCCCAACGTGGCCCTTTGGGACATTTGTGTGACCCCAGCTGGTCAAACCCTTCTCTGTTCTGCCCAGCAACGTTCCTCTTGTGCCTTAGAGGATGAGAGAGGAAATCCATTTAATAACACAGTAAAACTCATGTCCTTGAAAGGAGCAGTGCTGGGAGCTGTAATCCCATTGCGTGTGGCATTAAGCAGAATGCTCCTTCATTGCATAAACCCTTCTGATGTGCTTGGGGACATGGATAGTGTCTCCATGAGCAAAGCTGAGCTGGAAGCTGAGGCAGAGTCCCTCACCCATAGTCAACCTCCAGAGGAGCCCATAAGCAGAATAATGACTTCTTTTACTTTTCCTCCAACCCATGCGTCTTCTGGAGGCTCACAGAGTTCAGCTCTTACAGCCCATCACTTAAGGTCAGGAAGATTTTTGGTGTTCCATGCAAACATCAGACCAGTCCTCCGCATTTCAAAGGCACTAGTGTTGCATTGTACAGGCAAGATCCTAAGGAATCTGTTTCTACTTGATGGTAGAGTGCCATAGAAATGGACAATTGCTCACCTTGCTTCTGCCCCCAGGGAATCACTGGGATCCAGGCACCCACTTTGGGCAAATCTTTATGATTTTTCAAATGATGTATGAAACCAAGCCTGGAGATGGGTGGCAGCACTGCTGTCATCCAAAGGTTTTGAATGCCCAAAGCTTCTGGACACTGCTAAAAGAAGCTGGGCTGACAGAGTCCTACAACAAGAAGGGACATTCACGATGGGGGACCTGCTTTTGCTTCTTCGGATCTCCCAAGTTGGGCTGAAGATGCTCTTTAAAGGTCTGTTGTCTCAGCCACGTGCTGTTTGGTACATTCTCTGCCTTCACACACAGAGCTGCTATGGTGTAAATGAGTCAGTTGCAACACCAGTGTTAAAAATCTCAGCCTTATATCTTGAGACTGGGGGCTGCAACCCCAGCACCCCACAGCAGTTCTCATCACTGACATCTGGTATTTATTTTCATTGCGTTTTCTCTCTCCAGAGTATGAGGAACTGAGAGAAGCTGCTGGGAAACACAGCTTGCGTAACATAAAAAACCAAAATTAGGGAACTGAATTGGGTGATTCAGAGACAACTGGAGAACATGAAAACACCAAAGCCCAGGGAAAGATGACTCAAGGACAGTAATGTGCCAATGGTAATTCCCAGGCTGTGGATTTCCAACTCCTCCACGAGAGAAAGGGAGCAATTAAGGCCGTTTTGATCATAGAATCGTAGAACCACTTAAGCTGGAAGGGACCTTTAAAGGCCATCCAGCCCAACTCCCCTGCAATGAACAGGGACATCCACAGACTGATGAAATACACATCAGCTGCTTGACTCTTGCACTTGCTGATAATCCAAAGTGGAGAGCAAAACGCTCTGTGGGTGCTGGTCCAGCCTGCAGGAGGTTTAAATGGGGAAAATCAGCAATGAATCCAAGCCCCTCAGCTCCTTTTACAGCCACCACCTCTGTAAGTGTAACCACAGGAGGCACCGGGGACAAGAGCATCATCGCTCCAGATGCTGCTTGTACCACTGCGCGGTGCTGTGAGTAGGAAAGAACTCCAGTATCAAAGGTGCATCCTCTATAACCTCCTGCAGATCAAAATACTCAAAAAAAAAAATATAGGGGGGGGGGGGGGGGGGGGGGGGGCACTGCATGTCTCACCCCCCACACACTTCTTCCATTTTCACCCCTCGCCCAAGCATACTACTCCAATCCCGCTCAAGCTAATTGGCACTATTTGGTTTAACTGAGCTAACTCAAAAGATCTTGGTGGGTTTTCTTGGAGTCCAACATCATCCTCTGCTGCTTTGCCCCATTGAACCAGAGGACCTGAAGCTTCATTCAGGGACCCCTCTCCTTTTGGGATAGGCACCCTGCATGGCCACCCACCTCTTACAATCCTTCCCCTCAAATTTCTGTCCAAAAGCGCTGAACAGTCGCACTCAGTGTCACTTGCCTCAATAACATGAGAAAGTGTTTCCTAAAATGAAGGAAAACAATGGCATATAGAGGATGTGGAAGGAAGAGATGCACTCACAGAGCCATGAAATGCAGCCAGAGCCTGAACTGGAGCAAGGTGACCTGGCACAGGAGGATGAAGGACACTGTGGAATCACCAAATTTGCTCCATCCTCTCATGCACCATCCCTGGAAAGTCTTTGAGGGCCCTGGAGCCGAGGAGTCCAGTGAGGCTACTAATTTGGGCTTGCAATCAACCACTGAACAAGGAAGGGGGAAAACGCAGTAAACAAAACCAGCCATTAGCTTGGAACTTCCACCCTGCCCCTAGAAAGCATGCTGCCCTCCCACACGGTGACGCGGGCTCCAACGCCGTTCCCATCTCTCCAAGCCAAGGACACACACACATGTGAATAGCAAAGGTAGGAGGAACGGAGCCCTGATGCCTCGGTGTGGGCACTCACCCAACGTGGGAGGCAAAGAAGTGAGCCCCAGGCAAGGAAGGAGCCTTAGAGCTGAGGGACAAGGAGACAGCATTTTTTTTTCTGAGGATTTGGCCAATTTGGAACACCCACAACAGCCACCATGTCCCAAATGTAGGTCTCTGTTTCAATTAATACCCCGCAATATAAGTTATGATGGAAAACACTCTCACCAGTAACATAAAGAAAAAAACCCTTGACAAATAGATCTGGTCCCAATGACATTTGCCAGGCATTCAGAAAGATGTTGCCTTTCCATAGGCAAAGGCAACAAAAAGCTGTCATCTATCACTAACCTGCACACAACGCTTTATTTGCTAACTCTCAATGAATTCACTTTTATTAGTGATGCTATTTATTGAACATCTGGTTGTATCATAGACTCATTCAGGTTGGAAAAGACCTCCCAGCCCAACCCCAACCCATACACCATGCCCACTGACCACGTCCCCAAGCGCCACATCTCCATGGTTCTTGAACCCCTCCAGGGATGATGGGGTCACCACCCCATCATCTCCCCGGGCAGCCTGCGCCAATGCATCACCACTCTTCCAGAGGAGAAATAATTCCTAATATCCAGCCACGTTCTCCTTCGGAGCTCTTACTCACAAGCTGAGGTAGCAGCAGAATGTAAAGCTAGGGAAGCGCTTTACTGAGTGAAAACTTGACATCTTCATCCAACCTATAAGAAGGCGAAATTTTTTCCATTCCCGAAAACAAGGAGCACCAGCACAAGCCATGATTTTCACTGTGATTACACAAGACTTCAGTATGACCCCACTGACTTAACAGCAGTCTTCAATTGCGTTATGGGGCAAATCTGCTTTCTCCATTGGTGAGCACAGCGTATGCTAAGCAGCTCCTACTCTGCATCGTAAACATCCTGTGGAAGTTTCATGCAGCCTCGCCCCACTTTCCACACAAATAAAAGGAAGAAGGTGCTGCACTGGAGGCAGAGGAAGCTGCACTGGGGCCCAGCACACCACCTGCACCCAGCCCTCCTCACCAGCAGCCATGTCCTGTTCTTATGGCACCAACGTTGTTCACATTGGCAATTTCAGCTCATCCTCTCTTGCTCTTCCCAGGAACGGGCAAAGCTTTGGTAGAGTCTTGTGCCACCAACGTGGGTTGGGTTCCTTCAGCACCAGGAGCTTCAGCAGTGCAGCATCCTCCAGGCCCAGAATAGCTGTAGGAAGGTGTCTTCCTACAAGACGTGGATATGGCTTTGGTGCTGCTGGAGCTGGATTTGGCTTCAGAGGTGCTGACTTTGGTTACAGGGTTGGTGGATCCTCCGGGCTGTGCACCATCGTACCCGTCACTGTCAATGAGAAACTGCTACAACCACTCCAACTGGAGCTCGACCCCAGCGTGCAGACCGTGAAGTACCAAGAGAAGGAGCAGATCAAGACCCTCAACAACAAATTTGCTTCTTTCATTGAGAAGGTGAGCAGAGAAACCCTCCCCAGCTCTAGTCCCAGGGAAGTCTAGCAAGGAAAGGGTGAGGAATCTGGGTAATACTGCTCTGTTTTAGACACTGAGGGCAACTTTAGAATGTCAGGTGAGCACCAAGGTGTTCTTTTCTAGAAGCGTTATGAGTTTGATGCATTTCCACAAGGCTTACCCACAAAAACCATACGCACAAAAGAACAGTGGAGTAGGAAACATTGCATTCAGAGCTGCATTTTATGGCTGTTGCGTGGACATCACCTCTCACAACCGCTTAACCCTCATCTCATTTCCTATTTTGCTCTCTGGGATTCAGGTGCGATTACTGGAGCAGCAGAACGAGGTGCTGGAGACCAAATGGAGCTTTCTGCAGGGTCAGAAACATTGCACAAACACCATCGTGCCCGTGTTGGAGGCTTGTATCAGGAACTTGAAGAAGCAGCTGGAAGTGCTTGGGTGCAACAGAGCCCAGTTAGAAACGCACCTGAAAGCAGCCCAAGAGGCTTTGGAAACCAACAAGAAAAGGTAAGTGAGAACATTTTGATATAATAAATTGTCCCCAGAGAACAG
>JAPSGF010000130.1:601304-669804 GCA_035772895.1 Perdix hodgsoniae
AGGTAAGTGAGAACATTTTGATATAATAAATTGTCCCCAGAGAACAGGATCATAAAACCATGTCCCAGTTTACGGAAGTGGATTAAACAGAGGACACATCTCTTCTAGATTCTCTCTTTCCTAACTCAAGGAATTAACACCTACAGCAATTCCAAGCATTTCTCTGTTCTCTGGTGCAGAAGTCAGATCAGAACAGTTCTGCTGCAAATTTGTAAGAGCACCAAAACCTCTCTGAAAGCAAGCATGCTTTCCCATGGGCTGTGAAACAGAACAAAACATCCCTAGATATCATCTGGAGGAGGGGTTCCATTTCTTAACATAAGCCTGCAGAATCCCAAAGATGTAACTGTGCTGAGCTTGAAGTCTCCCATTTTCCCATGCAGGTATGAAGATGAACGCAGCCAACGGAGCTGCGCTGAGAAGGAGTTGATCGCCCTGAAGAAGGTGAGCAAACGCCGTTTGAACCTTCCCGTTGTGTCCAGGTCTTCGGGGTGCACGCAGGCAGTGATTTCTTTCCCCGAAAGCATTGCACA
The DNA here is from genome assembly GCA_035772895.1 of Perdix hodgsoniae. Taxonomy (NCBI): domain Eukaryota; kingdom Metazoa; phylum Chordata; class Aves; order Galliformes; family Phasianidae; genus Perdix; species Perdix hodgsoniae. Next base: position 601,838 of record JAPSGF010000130.1, read on the forward strand.
GAACAAGTACCAGCAGGAGCTGGTACTCAGGTGTGCTTGAACTCAGACCAGCAGCAGTTGTGCAAGCGGGAGCTGGCACGCAGCCACGCTACCTGCACCCAAAGTCCCCCACCCCAAGGGCGGCCCCGATTCTGCTCTCACTAATCAGCTTCCACTAATCAGTTTCCTCCTTCTCTCTCCCCTGCCACTTCAGGACGTGGGCTGCTTTTTCTTAAACAAAGCAGAGCTGGGGGCCAAGGTGGGAAGGATGGAAGGAGAGTTTGACTTCCTCAAGGCGCTCTATGAGGAGGTAAGCAGCTCCCTATTGCTTCAGCTCTGCATTTCTCAGGCAGATCTGGAAGGTCTATCTTGAAGGACAGGGGGAGAACGGGTAACGTGGGGCAATGGTAAGCCCTTATGGTGAACGGGGGGGACCAACAATCCACCCCTGTGTGGTCGCTGCAAAGGGGGGAGCAAGCTTACGAGTGGTGATGGATGGGATGACAGCAGTGCCAGCATCTCATTGCCACCTCCAGGAGAGCCACCAGCTGCAGGTCCACATCTCAGACACGGCAGTGGTTGTGCAGATGGACAACAGCCGAGATCCTGATCTGGATGGCATTGTTGCCAACGTCAAGGCTCACTACGAGGACACTGCCTGCAGGAGCAGGGCAGAAACTGAAGCCTGGTGTAAAGGCAAGGTGAGAAAAGCAGCCAGAAGGAGGGTGTGGGTGCATCTTTCCTCTGAAAACCCAGAGTTGCTCTGATTCAACTCAAAGCACATGCTCTTGGGGATGCACAACCCACGTCTTTGGGGCTTTTGCAGTTTGAGGAGCTGCGAGTTACTGCAGGCAGAAATGCTGATAGTTTGCAAGAGAAGAAAAAAGAGGCGGCTGAGCTGACGCGGGTGGTCAAGAAACTGAGTGGAGAAGTCAGGAGTGCCAAGGAGCGGGTGAGTACCACCAGGCCTGCTGGAACCATCAGGGCAGAGTGATGCTGAATTGTTGTTCCAAGCATGTTACGTTTACAAACACCAAGAGACATTTAAAGCTGACCACATCTTTGTAGTGCTGCAAACTGGAAACGGCCGTGGCCGATGCTGGGCAGCGCAAGGAAACGTCCATCAAGGACGCAAAGAGCAAACTCACCAAGCTGGAGGCAGCTCTGCAGAAGGCGAAGCAGGACCTGGCCCGGCAGCTGTGGGAGTTCCAGGAGCTGATGAATGTCAAGCTGGCCTTGGACATCGAGATCACGACCTACAGAAAGCTGCTGGAGGGTGAGGAGAGCAGGTGGGTGGCAGATACCAACACCAGACCCTTCAGATCCATGTGCCAGAATGGGAAAACCAACTGGGCGGCGCTTTTCAGAGCTGCCCTGTGGTAAATCCACCTCACAGATCAGCTCTTCCCATCAGTCCCACCACACCTCCACTGGTGCGAACAGAGGCTGTCCTGCTGCCTGCAAACATTTGAGGCTCACAGGGCTCTGCATGTGAACACACATAACCAAGTGCAACCTTCCCTCTACAGGCTCGGTGCAGAAGGAGGCATCCCTGTCAACATCTGTAAGTTGGAGCATAAAACTTCTTCCAAGCTTGGGCATCTCCTGCCTTTTCTCCCAGCGATTCCCTAAGCTGAAACTCCTCTTTGCCTTCCACAGCTGTCTGCCATTCCCAAGGAGGTCTCGCCTACAGCCCAGAACCCAGCTTTGCTGGCTTGGCCAACAGAAGCTCATGCGTTAGGAGTGGGAGCACCCACATGAAGGTTGTGTCCATGGGCAAGTCAACTGTGTAAAGAGCTGTAGATGAATGGCAAGGCTGGAAACAAAGCACAGTGCACACCCTTCTGCCTACAAACAGCAAGAGCCTGGCTGGTGCAGGGGCACATGCACCCAGCTCCCCTACACTGAACGTCTATTTTCCATGCAAAGGGATACAAAAGGCAAAGAGGGGTATTTCTGTCAAAGAGATTTGCTGTTTCTGCTAGGGAATTCTAGGAGCAAACCCCAAATTCCCTTCACAATCCCCTTCTTATATGCAATTCATGTAAGAGGCCCTTGGTGTAATTTCTTGCTCTTTCTGCTCCTACAGACTGAGGGATCAGGATGAGGCATAGGACAGAACAGCTGTCACCCATGAGCTTCTAATCAGGGCTTCATTCAGTCCTCTTGTGTTAGCAGCTCCCATATATAACCTATTACTATAACCTAGTTATATCAGCTGTCCTGATTTACAGATACAACTCTGCCATCAGCAGAACTCACCCAAAGTTGCCTACTTTCCCCACACATACCAATTTCACATCCCAAAGGGTGGATTTCAATGGCTGTTGCTGTTTGGAGGCAGTTTGCTTTTTATTTGCATTACCTGTTTGGAAACCAATCCTCGACTTCCCATTTTTCTTCAGGGTTTGTAATGGTCCGGCTCATCTGATGCCATAAATACCATCTTAAATAAAGGATCTTGGGGCCTAAGCCCACTGTCAAAAGGGACAGGGGCTGATCCATCAATAAGCCTGGCGACAGGTCACAATACTCCTCTGCTGTTGTGTTCAAGGGATCCAAACCCAACCTTAAACACCTGGCATTGGCATCAATCACCTCTTCAATTAGCCAGTACCTATTAATCTGAGCTGCTAGTGTAAATGCATTTATACTATTTGAGGCCTGGGAAGGGGAGAGGATGCAGTGACTTATTTCTAATGACTTCACATTTTGTCTGCAATGCTTGTCAATGGCTTCTATCCCAGTTATAGTCTCTCATCTCCAATAAATCTACGTAGCAATTCAGTTACCCAGTGGCTTCTTTTTGGGGAGAAGAAGGGTTGGTTTTTTCTTTGCTCCAGGATCTCAAGTGTCAACACTTACAGATGTCTGACAGGCAGGTCCAAGCCCCATATCCCCTGATAAAGCCTTCCCATCAGTGGTCTCCCATATCCCTCCATCTACCTACATTCTGCATGCAAGGAGCTTACAAACCTCCCTCCAAAGCACCAAACCCCTCTCCAAGGCACAGCTCTCTTCTTGCATGCATGGAGCAGGAGCCAACTCATGGGGTTACACATCTTTATTAAGGCAGGGTGGAGCTCCAAATAATTTTCCTCCCAGGAAAAAAAAAGAAACCAAAACAAAACACCATTTAGAGGGCACTGACTAAGCAAAGATGCTCTCGCAGTTTGCATAAAGCTAACTGAAACTTCTCATTACCACCACCAATGCCTAAATCCCCTGAGAACAGCACTCACTGCCCCAACTTGCCCAGGATCTCTTTGCATCCTCAAGCAGGAGCTGCTGGGTGGTTTGGGGCCAATTTGTCCTCTCTTTGCTCTGGTACCAGCTCTCAGTCCACACTATACTGCAAACAGACCAGCACCAGAGCACAGAGCATCACAGAATCACAGAATGGCCAGCGTTGGAAGGGACCCCGAGGATCACGGAGCTCCAACCCCTGCCACACGCAGGGCCACCAACCTCCCCATCTCACAGCAGCCCAGGCTGCCCAGGGCCCCATCCAACCTGGCCTCCAACCCCTCCAGGGATGGACGGGGCACCCACAGCCTCTCAGGGCAGCTGTTCCAGCCCCTCCCCGCTCTCTCTGTAAAGATCTCTCATCTGAAACTCAACCTATTCGCACAAAGCTCCGCATCCTGCAGGCACAACACATCCAGAGTCAGTTTTGAAGGGAACCTCCGTGCCAAAAGGAACTACACGAGGCTCCCTGGATGCTGCACCTGGAGCAGAGAGAAGAAACAGACCATCAACAGCGTGCAAAGCACACACAGATGTAACGCTGAGCGACTCCTCCAGCTCTGGTTGTCCTGCAGGAACCACACCGGGCTGCAGCTGCCCCAGCCCTATTTGCAAACCAGTCCCCCGAGTGGAGCATCTCCCACATTGCAGCTGTTCCTCTTCCCCCAGTGGACACTGGGAGACCTCTTTTCCTCTTCACCAGATGGAAGGTTGGCTTTAAAACCTCATCAGGCCAATGAGGCTCCCCTGGTGCACCCCATCTTCCCAGGAGATGTGCTTCCAAATCACTGTTCTGTGCGTGGTAGAGCTCAGACCCAGCCCAACCCATAATAAACACAAAGTGACGACCTCAGTCAAGACCGGAGCAGGATTTTGGCCTTTGTAGCTGCTGAAAAACTGATGGAAAACACAAAACAAATGCAACTTGAATGCAGGGGAGATGCAGAAAGCCCCCGCACCCAAAGCTTTCCTCCCAGTCGTTGTTGCCCCCAAATCCTCACAGCTCTTCTGCCTCAGTTTCCCTTATAGAGAATAACAGAACTTGCCTCCTTTGTAAAACCCTCTGCTGCCTGGGGACAGCAGGCATCTCCAAGCTCTCAGTCCTGTTGTTACAGCAACACACATCCACAGCCACATCCTGGTGTTTGCTGCTGGAGAGAGCACCAGAGGAGGGGAGAAACAGAAGGGCTGAGAGCAAGCAGAGCAGCAGAAACACTCAAAGTAGCACTGGCTTAGAGAATCAGATAAATTACATTGTAAAGTATACTTAAATATTATAAATAGACATAAATGCTATGCATTTTATCCCACAGAAAGCAGGAAGAAGAGGCTGAAGTGCTCTGAGCTGCAGCAGATAGCCTGGATATAGACTTGCACAGACACCAGCAATGCTGGAAGAAGGGAAAAAAAAAACATTTCACTGCTTTTATGTTCAGAAGGCAGACAGATTTTATTGTATTCCAGTTGGCAGGGGAAAAGCAAACCCTACTGACCACAAAATCAGCTGGTAGTCTTTAAGATGTGCAAGGCATTTGCATGGAGCATCCTACCCAGCTGTTAATGTGCTGGCATGGGGGCAGAGGCATTGATGTCTGATTTCAAGAGCAGCAAAGGGCTTTGAGCTGAGCTGTGGGAGGCTGTAATTAATCACACGGCTGTGTGCAGAGAGATGGATGCGCTCCTGTTTTGTATCCCTGGGGATACAGGGCAGGGACAGCAGGCTGGGAGGGGAAACTTGGTATCACCCTTCCCCAGGGGTGAACAAAGTGCCCCTCGGTGGATCAGAGGACTCACCCATCCAAGGAGGGATTCCCTCTGCAATTCTTTTGCTCCCTGTTGGGCTCCACCTTCCCCTTGACTCCTCTGTTTGCAGAACTCAACAGCTTGCAGTGCTCCACGTCTTCTGAGCCCCAGTTCACACCTCCTCCAGGACCCATAGCAGCTGCTGGGGCCACCCCAGCACTTGCACCAGGCCTGTTCCCAGCTCTCAGCTCCCAGGAACACCCTGAGCTCAGGACTGATCACATTTCAGATGCTCATTACCCATCCTAATCCCTGCTGCAAAACAAGAGGCCAAAAAAAAACATTCCTTCTCGGTGCTGCGGTGGGCGCTGGGTCACACCTGTCTCCTACTGGAAATGCAAACACCTCACCCACCGCAAAGCTGTTTCTGAATTACAGCTCCTGACTGCAACAGGAAGCTCAGGACACACCTGGCTTTGCACTAATTTAATAAGTAGAGGTCAAATTCCAACCAGCCCCAGTCCAAAGGAACGAGATGCATCCATCCCCACGGCCTCACAGAGACACGAAGCACCGGTAGGGTGCAGATCCCCATCTCCCCAGCAGTGAGCATTGTTCTGCAGTGTGGGAGAGCTGCAGCCACACCTTCCACATCCATGTTCCCAGATCATCACTGCACACAATTCATCACCAGAGACAGAGCCTCCATTCCCAATTAGGCATCACAGAGCCATGCAAACGACAGCGAGCAGAGGCCTCCCCCGCCCAAAAACCATCTGGGCAAGGCTTTTCTTTGAGCCCTTTGTTTCCATTCACTCCAGGGGATTTCTTTTTGCATTTCACTCCCCCGGCTGTGACATGAAAGAGGCGAGCTGGGTGTGCCAGGCTGATAGCACAGCTCTGCTGGGCACACGGGGAGCTCCCCTCCCTGCATTAGTGCCACGTGTGCTGTGAAACCACACACCCAGCCTGAGCACTGCACTCATACAGGGTGCTGGGATGATAGGGTTGGGTTTGCCACAGGCACAGCATCTCCCAGGCTTTAATGGTCTCATAGCCACCGTGGTGCTGCAGGGAACAGCTTTTCTCACTGACTATGGAATTTCTGCCTGCCCACATTTCCATCCCATGGAATGACACCTTCAGCTCCCTGCATCCGCACACACTGCTCACCTGTGCTGCCCCAAAAGGAGCAGCAAGAAGCTGTCCTTGTGCAGATTCATTTTGCTGAGCTTTGGCTGCTTGCAAGCGAAGCGTTTCTCCCAAAGTTTGGCTCCTCTCTGCTCAGCATCCAGTGCTCAGAGAGGGGTCGGTCCCAAGTGGTTCCAGTTGAGCTGAGGGCTGGGCTGAGCCAAGCTGAGGGAACAAAACCAGTCCCATCACCCAAACCCAATGCAAAGCATGGGAATAAATTCACCCATGGGTGAGACTGCAGGCAGCAAACCCCAAATCCTCATCCTGACCACAGCGTGGCACTGCTCCAAGGGACGCAGCCTGGAGGGAGGTGAGGACTGGGATGATTCTCCAGGCTCCTGAGCAGCAACAGGCGAGGAACTCAGCTGGGACTGAAGAAGCACACAGCAGGGCAACTTTATTAACGGCCTCGTGGCAAACTCCCAGACCACAAAGGTATAAAACATCAAACCAGAGATACGCTGCTAGGACACGGCAGAGCACGCAATGCAACAATTCCATGCAGTTCCTTTGACTTGTTTATTTAAAAATTCTTCCTACCGCAGTAACAAACTATTTCCCCGACGTGTTTAGGTTGAAGACTCATTTTGGCAGGAACGAGGAGTTATTGTAATGAAGCATCAACAAAACACGCTTTTTCCCCAATGGTAGGAGAGACCCCGGTTATCACTAGTAATGCTCTAGAATATAGGGTAGTAAACAGAGGCACCCAAGGATGGGGAGTGTTATCTCCCATTTCAGTGTGCTGCTTGCAATTTTAAGCAATTTCAATACCCTTTTAGGCTTTGGGCTTCTGTTAAGAAGACAGAATGGGTGAGTTTGTGAGTTATTTTGTTATACAGAACCTATAAAGGAGATCTGTCTGCATTGCCTTCAGTAAGAAATTAGCTTCCACCAGACCAGAATTGTCCAATTCCATTTCTGAGCCAATTTCTAAAGAACATAAGGAGAAACCCAAAGCAGCTTTACTATTTGCTTCCTGGTACATTTTAAGAAAACAACCCCAGACTAAAATCACAATCAGGGCTGGCACTTTCTGAGCAGCCCAAGGGAATGAAGTCTTCCAAATCATATTCAGAGGGAGATAATCTTCTGGTCTCTTTTGTAAAACCACAGCAGAAATGTGGAAAAGCTTGCCACAATGATTGCTTTGCCCTTCAAAGGGTGAAAGCCAGCCCTGAGCAGGGGTATACAAGTAACAAAAGCATTAACCTGCCTGCTTCCCTGGAGGAATTTCACCCTACAGGCTTGACCCTGCTCTCAGCAGGATGGCTCCCACTGAGTTCAACAGCACAGGATCAAGCCTTAGGTGTGGCGCAGCAGGGTCAGCTATATACTCTGGTATATCTTATTCCAATTCATTCATCACTGCAGAAATTTTGCAGCCAATTTGTCCTACGAAAGGCAACCAAACTTCTCTTTCTGTGTTTTCCCTCCTCCCGTGTCGTGGGTACCGCTGGGTTCCGTTCCTGCCTTTACTTCCTGAAGCTTCTGGTGGATGAGGTGGTGGTGACGGTGTAGGATTTGCTGGAGCCCCCCGAGGAGAAGCCGAGCGCTCCGCTGCCCATCCCTGCTCCCAGGGCAAGGCCTCCACGGACCCCTCCTCCCAGGAATCCACTGGATCCACCTCCGCTGGAGGTGACCATGGCTGCGGTGCAGAGAGAAGGAAAGCAACCGTAAGCATTGGGGAACAGCAAAACCCAGCCTGGCACCCTTCTCAGAAGGGGCATTTTTAAATCTCAGCAAGCAGATGAGAGCTTCCTAAGACCACCTGCTAAACACAATGTCCAGGACACAGATATCTTGTTCCAGTTTGGCACGGAGCGTGTGCCAGATGTGTGTGCAGGGGGAGTTGCACACACCCCCCATCCATCCCTCAATGGCTCACGGCCTCCTGCAGAATGGGGAAGCCAGTACCATAAGCAAAGTATCAGAAATACATTCTGCTCATCTTGTGGTGCACCAGACATGCCCACAGCCATCAGCAGCAATGATTAGTAGATGAATGGATGAAGAGTAGAGACACTGGTTAAGAGCAGTGTCTCCAAGACATCTGCTTATTTCCAACACCTGCAAGGCAAGCGACCAGTGCTGCCCAAGGTGAAAAAGACACTTCCTAATATCACCTTTAGCTGGCTGCTCTTTCTCTCAACTTTTCTTTTTAGTGTACTTTTCTCCATACAAAAATGGGAGGAAGGGGACAGGGCAAGGGGGAGTCAATATTCCCCCATTTTAACACTCACACAGATTCATTCATTCATTCCCCCATTCGCACAGATGAGTTGGAACTGAAATCTGCCACGGAGCCATCAGCACTACCAACTTTTGTCCTGGGGGGCTCCCGTTTAAGAAGGGGTTAATTAAGGCAGGGCACTACAAGGCTTCTGCATGCAGACCCAGCTGATCCCATCTGCATTTCCCATAGTAACTATAAGAGTCATTATTATAAATAATAAAATCAACTCACAGATGTTGACGCTGCCAACCCCATCACCAGCCAACCTGTTGGAGCAGAAAAACACAAAGGCAAAAGGGAAGAGAACGGGTTAGACTCTGCATTACTCAGTGTTCCCCCAGGGCCTCAGTGCTGGGGATGAAGACAATGGCAGTGAGTTATTACTGCTGCTGTAAATAATTCAGACAAGATAAGTGTGCCATCCAGCGCTTTGTTCTGGCCCTACATTTACAAGCACTGTTATCACCTGGAGGGGAGGTGCTGAAAGAGCACGAGGAACTCAGGTTTAATTCTATGGGGATTTAAGCCACTTGGAAATCTTCTTCCACATCCTCAAAGGCACAACGGAAAGCAGCACTTATTTCCTTGTATGTTTTCATCAAACTATCCACTCTTCCCCAGAGCTTGACAGTTTGGCTCTACAGCCAAAGCATATTCAGAACCAAAGATCAGTTTCAAACACAAAGTTTTCTCTTCCACATTTCCTTCCAGAAATTGGAACTGGGCCCTCATGATGTCACCACGATACAAAGGGTTGGATCCTTCATCATCACCCACCTGCTCTCCTCGCCCTCCAGCAGCTTCCTGTAGGTTGCAATCTCAATGTCCAGGGCCAGCTTGACGTTCATCAGCTCCTGGTACTCACGCAGCTGCCGGGCCATGTCCTGCTTTGCCTTTTGCAGAGCAGCCTCCAGCTCCTCCAGCTTTGTCCTGGCATCCTTGATAGCCAACTCACCACGTTCCTCAGCTTCAGCAATGGCAGCTTCCAGCTTGGCACGCTGCAGTGACAAAGCAGAGCATGTTTACCACCCATGGACTTCTGGCATCTACAGGCCAGTGGTTCTGTGGTTCTGCAGAGCTCAAAAACCTCCTTCCAAAGCCATACAAACTCATGCCTGCACATTTTTCGGGTCACCAGAGGGAGATGATCAGCCTGCGAAGGAAGCTCACCTCATTCCAGGACACGGTATTCTGAAATGCAATTCATCAGACCCAATTTCTCTGCACCAATTACATTTTCAGAGGACTTTCAGCCGACCCTCAGTTTCTCAGCCCACCCACACTGCACACAACAACCCTACATTTAGGGTTAATTCAAGCTCTGGGTTTCTCTCTCTAAGCCCCAGAGCTCTTTCACAGCCAGTTGATCTCCAGCAAGCTTTGATGTGAGGCAAGCATGGGCTGGAGCAGACCTGCAGTTAACAAACAATGCACATACCCCAAAAAGCATCTCTATGGGGGTACCTCAAGCTGGCAGCCTAATGCACACCCACCAGTGTCCCTTGCACACCCAGAGAGCTTCGTGTTTGGCAGGAAGGGCTCACAATGAACATATGTTTTATACTCTCATTCATTATTCAGGGAGCTGCACCGGGTCAGCTTTTTGCTTGTAAATGTATGTGGAAACATCCCTGCCCTGAAACCAAATAAACATGAATGGATGAATCACAATGGCTTATCTCCAGCCTGTGAACTGCTGGTTGTTCACAGCCAGCCTTCAGCTCCAAAATGGTCTGAGCCCTGCACTGTTCTGGCTCTCACCAGCTCTACTGATAAAGCGATAACCGCCTCTGGAGAAAGCAAACAGAACTCCCATACAGCTAAAAAATCCTTTTGTGTGCCCAAACATGGTGTTCCCTTCTGCACAAAAGGGAGTGGACGAAGATCCCAGCAGCAAAATGGCACAGGGAAGGTGTGCAGCTGAGCACAGCTGAGCAGGTTGCTGCATTCAGCGCTGCTCTTTGGAAAGGGCTCTGCACCTCCCCACTTCTGCACTCCCAGGACTCTACAGCTCAGCCCCTTTTCAGCACCGTGTTGCTTATACCTGTGTTTTCTTTTTTCTCCTCCTGCAGAACTGATGCCTTCCAGGATGATGGCTCCAGCTATCCCAAACTGCTTCTAACAGATGCTGCCTTAAGCTATGTCCCCCGGTCCACCTGCTGCTGCCAAACCCACCGCTCTGCAGCAAGAGAACATGGGCAGCTCCTCACCTGGGCCTTTGCGTTTTCAATCTCGCCCTGCAGCCTCTGGATCACACGGTTTATCTCTGTGATTTCATTCTTGGTGTTGCGCAGATCATCCCCGTGCTTCCCAGCAGTGACCTGCAGCGCTTCGAACTGCGACACAAGGAAGGATGGGAGTCAGACCAGCAGCCCACCACAGGCTGAAACCTCTCCACACTCATCATATGTAGGAGAGATGGAATAATAGAAGCTGTTACCGCCCTTCTCTGTCCCATAACTCACCTTGCTCTGGTACCAGGACTCAGCCTCTGCCCGGCTCCTGTTGGCAATATCCTCATACTGTGCTTTGACCTCTGCAATGATGCTGTCCAGGTCCAGGTTTCTGCTGTTATCCATGGACAGCACCACGGAGGTGTCAGAGATCTGGGCCTGCAGCTCACGAAGCTCCTGCCAGCCATATTAAAAACAATACTATTAATCACTGATAAGGGCCTCTCTTTTAGAAGCCAATTACAGGGAGAGTCTGAGAAGAAAAGGGAAGCAGATAAAAGTTCGTTGAAAGCATCACTAATTAAAAGGAAACCAACTGAGTCACATCAATCGTGCAAAGCGCAGCAGCAGAAAGGGAGCCACTTGTTATCACGCCCAGGTTAAGAGCAAGGTTAGGTGACTCCTCTCCTGAGATAAGACTTGTGCTGGCCTAAGAAGCATCAGCTCCTCAGCAAAGGGCAAAATTCCACCATCTTACACAAGGGTGCAATGTGCGTGGTTGCATCAGTCTCTTATCTTGTAAATGATGCCGAAGATAAATGAGTCTGGGACAAGGAGCTTTCCTTTCTCTCTTCCTCAGACAGCACAGAAACACACACATCAGTGTTTCAGCACTGAGTATAATGCATTGCTTTTCTTGCTTTCACACTAACTGCATCAATAACTAAAGCATGCCCTAGCTGTGTTTGCAACAAAACCAACTCACATCCCAGACAGGGAAAAACGGCTGTGAGAGCTCACAGAACCTGCACTTCACTTGCAGCTCAGTTTCGCTTGCTTGATCACTCCACTACCTTTCTTATCTCTGGCAACTGCACAGTGATGCTGTCAGGCACCAAAAGTGGTACTGCACTGCAGCACCCACAGGAAGCAGACGGGCCTTACCGCTTCATAGAGAGATCTCAGGAAGTTAATCTCGTCCGTCAGCGCATCCACCTTGGCCTCCAGCTCCACTTTGTTCATGTAGGCAGCATCCACATCCTAAAAGAGCGACAATCCAGTGAGGTTGATGGAGTTTTGGTGACCAAGTCCACCCAGACTTTGCTGGCTTCAAAAGCAGCCGTGCGCCCTGCGAGTTCCCCACATCAGCTGCTCGCCATCCTTCAACCCCCCCAGCATGCCCTAAAAGTTATCCACTGGTGCACTGAACTGCTGGTCCCTGTAGGTTCTGCAGGGTTCATAGAATACCTTGAGTTGGAAGGGATCTGTAAGGATCACCCATTTCAACTCAGTGATCCCAGGACTGTGCCTGCACCTGTGTTTGCACGGTCAGTGACAGTCTGGACCACACAGACCACGGAAACTGGGCCTTATGGTCTCTTTGATTTTTTAGGTTTTAAGAGTGAAGGCAGGAAAAGATACCCTAAAGAAATATACAGCCATAATGTGTGAGGTACACAGGGGCTGCTCCTCCTTCCTTCTTCCTACAGCGATCCCGGTGCTCCCATAGAAGCAGAAATGAGAGCTGAAGTTGGGTACCCAGGCAGAACAGCAGCAAAGGGATTGGAGGGGCAGAAAGGGGAGAAGGGCTGCACCCAGGTTTGATCAGACCCAGCTACTGTTCAAGGCTCGCACCTTCTTGAGCACCACGAACTCATTCTCTGCTGTCGTGCGCTTGTTGATCTCATCTTCGTATCTGCCAGGAGAGAAGGGAGCAGTTAGAGCCTGGGTAAAGGGAAGCAATGTCTCAGTGAAAAGTTACCCAATTTTGCCCTCTCTCTCCCCATTTCTCCCTTTCTGAAGCACTTTGCCAGCCTGTGATTACCCAAGCAAGCCAGTTGCAGGCAGAGGTTTGCTGCACCACTGAGGAATCTGCACTTTTTTGCATTGAAGGTGCCATGTTTGAAAGCTGTTGTTTGGACAAACTGATGCCTGAAAGCTGCTCTGGTCTCTGCCACCACCACTGAGCTGGGAAGCACTTCTCACCCACTTTTTTTTCCCATTGCACTTAGGGAGTTTTCTGCTCCTTATCCCCACTCGTGCACAGCTCAGTGCTGGCCTGCAGGGCTGTGCTGTGTCCTGAGGCTCTCAGCTCCTCCCCTCAGCCACTGAGAGAACAAATAAATAAAAATGCAGAGGAGATGCAAACATTCAGCACATTCATCAGCACCGATCAAGGGGCCCCACAGACTTCTAATATTGGCCACATCCCTTCTTTAAGTGTCTGACTTGAGGTGCAGTGACTTCCATTCTCAGCAGACATAAATCATGCTGGAATGGCTTTATGGGTTGGCATCACAGCTTTTCTACCACCTGCAAGCCTGGCTCTCAGAGTCTGCCTTTCAGAGCTGTGTACAGCCAACCTGCTGACTCCAAACAGCAAGAGCCTGCTGTGTGGATCCAGTAAGCCTTATCTAAAACATAGAGCAGGAACCACTTTAACCAGCTGCTCTGGAATGGCTGCTGGTAAAGTTAGAGCTCTGTTCTATTGACACTGCCCTTGCATGGCTAGCGCTGCAATTTGCCTTCCAAAGTTTGAGCTAGCTCATTTTTAAGCCTTCACATAATATTCCTAGTGCTTTGCACTGGAAGTTTGCCCACCCATGCTGGTATAAGCAGGTGCTGTCCTTCTGGAGGTCAATGAACTGCATCTGTTGCTATTGCAGAGCACTGCACGACACAGACGCTGCACCTGCGCTGCACATGCACAATAAAAGGGAATCAGAACTTGGCCTCTAGCAGAGGTAATCAGAGAGGTGTACAAACAAAATAAAATAAAACCCAGCACCGACTGCATTTTTTATAGAATGGTTTGTTGAGCTCTATTTGCAGGGGGAAGCTCTGCTGAGCTGCTCAGTGCAGCACCAATAAATCATTCAGTGCTCTCCGTAACTCCCATGGAAAGCCCAGCACGGCCCACACAGAGCCACGTGGGCAGCACTACCCAGAGCATTCCTACCCTTGCTTACTTTGAACCACACCCTGAGTCAAGGCAGTGACCAAATAAGGGACCAAATTGCATCCCCTGCAGCCTCGTGCCTTTCAACCTCCTCCCCAACCTGAGATATTGGTGGGGAATGGCTGTGTATGAAAATGAGGCAACAGGCACGTAAGGGGCTACTCACATTCCAGGTATTTGACTCAGGAAATGAGATTTTCTTCGTACGAATGGGGAGAAACAGGTTCTGAATTCCAGTTACCAAAGCCAGCGTCTCAGGCTCCGAATTCCTGCTTCCCTCCCCATATGGGGTTTTGCTCCCCAGCATGGACCTCTCAGTGGGAGGAATAAATAAGCACCTGTGCACCTTGTATTCATGTGATATGCAGCTAAAATTAGGGCTACAGCTCCTCTGGGGTGCAAACCAGTTCCCTGCTGCTGCCGTGCAGAGAAACACAGTGCGACTGTGGATGAGCACAGAGTAACTGAGCAGGGCTGGGAGAACATCATTCCCATGCTCCTCCTTGGGAAGTGCTGGCTATTGACTTTCCCTAAACACACCCTGGGGATTATCAGATGTTTACTTTCAGTTCCTGCTTGATCCAGTTTGCCAGCTCCCTCTTTTCTTTCCTTTCAGGCATTTCCCTGTAGGGCTGCACTGGGCACAAAGGCTACTTTCTTGATAGCACTCCTCACAAGCAACGTGATTCAGATAGAAAAACTGCTATAAAATAATGCAAGTCATTTGCTCCGTTGCCTCCCCATGGAACAAGAAGCAGTTCATCCACTGCCTGCACCCTGCAGAGCTCCTATGGGGCTCCTATAGACCCAAGCGGTCCAACCCAAAGTAGGAATCGATCCCCGAAGAGGCTGCAAAGCAAAGCCATAGGGATGGAGCATGTGGGAGCAAGGTGCCAGGAGCACCACGTAACTCAGGCAGCTTCCTTGGACAGACAGCTAGCAAAAAACAAATCAGAAAAGCTGGGCACACCTCTACCAATCTAACTGTTCAGCTATACCGTTAGATGGTTGGGTTATACATTACTTGGCCTTGAAATCCTCAACAAGATCCTGCATGTTCCTCAGTTCACCCTCCAAACGCCCTTTGTCATTTAACAACCCATCCAGCTGCCTCCTCAGGTTGGTGATGTACGCCTCAAACATGGGGACGATGTTACTCCGGGTGGTCTTCTGGTCCTGGAGCAGACTCCATTTGGTCTCCAGCATTTTGTTTTGTTGCTCCAGGAACCGGACCTGACAAGAAATCAAGGGGTTATTTGTGAAAGGATAGGGAAGGGAGGGAGCTGACGCTGCAGAGCTGGGGGACCGTGGGCTGTGGATGGTGTCTGAAGGATTCACTGTGCCGATGAAAAGCACCTACATGCTAAAGGGTGATAAAGACCAGAGGGAGCATGTCTGCTCTGGGGTTTGCCTTGCAGTATTGAGGCTTTGTTTGAATTAAAGATAAGGAGATTCTGCTTGCCTGACGCATAAGAGAAACCATTCAGAGATCACAGCATCAGCCAATTAAACCCAACTCCACAGCTGGATTCCTAACATTTTGAGGATGCCAGAGCTGGTTTACAACACAGGGTCCCCAGTGCATTGGTGGGAGATAACAGAGCTGCAGGGGTACAGGGCAGTGCAAACAAACTCAGCGAGCCCTGACTTACATTGAAGGTCTGTTCTACTGGGTCAGCTCCTTTCCAAAGAGCCCCCTCCCCCTGATTTGCTGGCGCATGTGGGGCTGCAATGCTAGCTAAGTAAAGGGGGTGCAAAGCTGTCCTATGCAGAGCAAAAACCCCTGCTGGCAGCAGAGAATTAATGACAGTTATCAGACTGCCGGAAAATCACATCAGGTTGGTGAAACCCCCAGCCCCATTCAAGAACCCCCACCCCATTAAGTGAGCTGTAGGTCAGGGCTGCATTCAAGCCCAGTGCAGCCAGCCTCACCTTGTCAATGAAGGAGGCAAAGCGGTTGTTGAGGGTCTTGATCTGCTCCTTCTCCTCCTTGCGCACCCGCTGGATGTTGGGGTCGATCTCCAGGTTGAGGGGGGTCAGGAGGCTCTGGTTGACGGTGACCTCCTGGATGCCCACCCCGGGGGCGATGGCCCCACCGAACCCCATGCCTCCATAGCCGTATCCAGAGCGAACGCTGTAGGAGCTGCTGCCTCCGATGGAGATCCGCTTGTTGGCAGAGCCCAGGTTGTAGAGGCTGGAGCTGCCGAAGCCCCCCGCCTTGCCAAGGCCACTGCCTCCACGGACGGAGGAGACGGAGCTGACCCGCATCTGGCTGACCCCTGGGACGGCCACGGAGCGAGAGCTGAAGCTGACGGAGCGGGACATGGCTGCTGCGGGTCCTGCGGAATCCCCTGTCCTTAAACCTGAGGGTAGCTGTGCTGGGAGACCAGGGCAGGGAGCAAGTGAGCTCTCCTGCCTCGCTTCCCCTTTTATCCGTTAGGAGAGCTGGGCTTGGCTCGAGGGCAAAAGAGGGATCGTTTTACTGCCTGCAGATCTGGGTGTGCCTGGCAGCCCTCCCACCCTCCGTCAACCTGCTGAACCCGAAGGGAAGGGCCGGGGAAGGGGGACAGGACACACCTGTCGCCCGGTGCTGGGCTCACAGCTTTTGTTCCGCAGCTCCCCGTGTCCCTGCCACCAGCGCAGCTGAAGGATGTGAAGCACTGGGCTCCTCCGAGCAGAGCAGGGCTGCAGCAGGACAGGGCTGGTCCCCATTTCCTCAAAGCTTCTCTGTTCCTCCCTTCCAGCGTGAGGGGATGCTGAAATGAGAAGAGGGGGAATATGCATTGATTTCTAACACTGCAGGCAGCCCCCTGTGCAGCAGCAGAGCCTCAACTCAGTTTCAGGTACAGCTGAGGTTGACAAGAACCAAAGCCAGCTCACACCATACACTGCCCAGCCAGCCTGCTCCGAGCAGAAGAACAGGAGGTGTCAGAGCTGTCCCTGGACACAGCATTTTTGCCATCCTTCCCGTTCGCCCTGAAACAAAGGTGTTTTTGGTGGGTTGCACCTTGCAGGTTTAAATACGCGACGTGTCAGTGCAGACTGAAAAGGAATCATAGAATCGTTTGGAAGGGATCCTTAAAGGCCATCTATTCCAACTCCTCTGCAATGAACAGGGAACCTACAGCTCCATCAGGCTGCTCAGAGCCTGGTCCAGCCTGACTGGACGAAACAGGACAGATTCCTGCTTAAACTCCAGGGCTCCCATTCAGAAGTGGCAGAGACAAAAGAAATGGTTTTACAGGCTTTCTGCATTTTTTAATCGCCTTAAAGGGACACACGTCTTTACTACCAGGTCATAAATCCTCCAGTCGGGCCAGAATGTGTCACCCCTCAGATCTTCCTCCCATCAAGGAACTGAGATAGTGCTGGCTCCATTTCTGGCCACAGCCTCCTCCAAGTATGCGCTTCCTTCTTCATGGGGAGAATGCAAGCTGGCTGCACCTCCCAGCTACCAAAAGGAAATTCTCTTTTCAAAATGAGAAACGGAGCCTGACAGAGACAGGTGAGGTGAGATCCCTCCCTGGGCCACGAGAGCTGCTTCAGCTTTCAGCAGCAAAAAATAAGATTCACTGAGTGCAAAGCAAACTTCCACGTTCCACGCAGCCAGCTCTGCCTTGACCTGATGGCTGATGCAGACAGGACAGGGTTCGTTGCATCTCTATGCAGCCACCTGCAAGGCAGAAGTCTCCAGCTGTGTTACTTGGCTTCAGGTTCTTCCAAGCACACGGACAGGCCGCTTTCCTGCAACTCCTCTGGGTTGTTGTAAGAGGAAGGGAATTGGAGCTGAAAGTGCCACTTAAGAGCCCTGCTTTGGCAGGAATAACCTGCAACAAAGCAAGCTCTAACTGTGCGTTTTATCACGTTGCTTTCCAACCTCAACTGCTCTGCATCAGCAGATGGGATTTCTGCACAAGGCAGCATGCAAACCAGAAAGCAATCCAGACAGGTAAAATACAACTCCTCTGCCAGATAAACTGTCATAAAGGCAAACCTGTTCCCAGCAACCTCCAAGGAAATAACTGGGAGGCAGCCAGAGAACTGAACTTCACCCTGCTTTGTACTACTGAGGGCCAGACCCACAAAAAAGCCATTTTTCTAATTGTAATTAATTACCACCGTGCAACACGACTGACTGTAGGTGAAGATGAGTCTGTTGAGTTGGCCTTCCCAAGTTCCCACACTCTGTTCTGTATCATTTCTGACCCATGCGATGACCCCCTTGGGATTGGGGTTTGGTGATACAGAAGACACCGTATGGAGTGGTTAAGCACCCTTTAGGGAACTGAGTGCTTGGACACTGTGACCATTCAGCTCAAGGTCACAAGAAGCCAACCCTACCCACCCCAACCAACTCACTGCTGTGCACCGATGCTCACACAGCCAAAAGGTGATAAACCCCGCCACAAATCCTACATCAAATACACCGAGTTTTCAACTCCAGCCCTGAAAGCACAGGAGAACCCCATCAAATAGGGCCTCATCCTGATGGAAGAGGAAGAAACCTTTGCAGATGAGAAAAACCACTTTAAGAACGTGGGTCTGCTGTTTCCTCGCGCTCAGTTGGTATCCGTGGGCTATCTCTTGCTGTGTGTTTAGACTGCAGTGTTTGCTTTGAAAGCTTTCTGGAGCTGGGAGTGCCCTTAGGTTTTGTGTTTGCACAGCACAGTCCCAGTTTGCGATTACTGCTCCAAAGTGCTTCAGCAGTGAGTCATTTATAAGTCAGCTTGCATCCTGACGACAAGCAGTCTTTTGGTGGTCTGATAAGTGGGGGCAATCGCGCAAGAGCACAACGCAGCACTCATGGGACCATCAGAGAATGACACTGTCAGGCTGTTATTCGTTATACCAATGCCCAAATGCAATGCCAACGCTGGTGCTTGCGGCCGTAGAGCTGCCATGCTGGTGGTGATATCTCCGTGCTGCGATCACTGCTCTCTCCTCCCAAAATCTGGCTCCTAGAGGAGCTCCTGCAATAAACATTTGCAGCTCCTTGGCTATTGCTATGAACACTGAGAGACCTCCAAAGGAAACCTGTGCAGCACCTGTGGTTTGGGGGCAGAAAGAAAACATCTACAGTGTGATATATGAACACACAGACATGAGCCACGTCAAGACAAAGTGGTTAATTCACATGAAGGATTATTGAGTTGTACTTTCCTTGTCACTGGGGCAATAAAGCTCAAAGCAATGACACAGCTCAGCAGCACAGGATCTCAATGACAGGAAAGCAGCTTTTCCAGAAGGCTGCTGGTTCAAAGGATTCAACATTCCAGAGGTTGGTACCTTGGTACAGCTCATCACCCTCCTGCTGTAACTCAGAGCCCCACGCCTACCTCGAGGCTGTTTAATTCATGTCTCTAATTCTGCCACTGCCCATTTCCGAAGAACTGAAGCGGTTCCCTCGAGCTTCACACAATCTTCCTGTTAACTTTAACTCACACTCATTTGGTCTTCTGTTGATAAACTGAACCCTCACACCTCTCAGAATGTTGGAAACCTTGAACTCCTGCTGTGGCCTCTCAGATCCAATGCTCACGGTGAGGGGCAGAGGCCACGCGCTCATGCAGTTTGCACTACGAACCGATGCAGTTTGACACACAGAAATTTTGCTCACCACTCTTACAGCCAGTGGCTCTAACAGCTTCATGTCTCCACCAGCAATGGAAGCTGCTACAATGGGGCTCACCTCTGCTACACTGCATCTCCCAGCTACACCTCTCCTTCTTGAAACAAAGCTGAGCAGACTTAGTGGTGACAGGGTCATCTTGAGACCAGCAGGAACAGAAAGATCACCTGCTTGCCCAGAGTGACCAGCAGCCAGCTGCCACAGAGCAGAGCCAACATCACATTAACAGCACAGCTTCCAAAAGCTGTTGCCTTCACTGCAGGAGCTGCACTTCCCTGTTCCTCCTTTTATCTGAAATGCAGTGGCTGAAAGCCAGAGGCTTTTAGACCACAGAATCATAGATTGATTGGATGGTTGGGTTGGAAGAGTCCATAAAGATCAGAGAACTAGAGGATGGTTGGGTTGGAAGGGTCCTTCAAGATCATAGAAATATAGGATAGTTGGGTTGGAAGGGTCCTTCAAGATCAGAGAACCAGAGGATGGTTGGGTTGGAAGGGTCCATAAAGATCAGAGAACTAGAGAATGGTTGGGTTGGAAGGGTTCTTCAAGATCATAGAAATATAGGATGGTTGGGTTGGAAGGGTCCTTCAAGATCAAAGAAACAGAGTCACAGCATGGTTGGGGCAAGAGGAATGTCAAAGATCCTCCAGCTCCACCTCCTGCCCTGTGCTGGTCTCATCCCAACCCAGGGTCTCCTCCATGGCCCTGAGCAGCACAAGGCTGGGTCACCCCCAGCTCTCAGCCTGTCCCCATAGCAGAGGCACTGTGGCCTCTGAGCATCCCTCATGTCCTCCTCTGGCCCCACTCCAACAGCTCTACGCCTTTCTCATGTTGGGGTCTCAGCATGATAACAGCACACACCCACCCACCACCATCTCCAGGATCACCTCAGACCACCATAAACAGCTGTTACCCCTGCAGTCCTCCCCCCAGATATTTCCCATCCGCTCAGCACAGTGACACAGCTCCACACGGTGCAGCCCTGTGTACCTCCTGCCCCAGTTGCACCTGGAGCACTGCAGCTGCTGCTATGGGAGCTGCGTTGCCATGAGCTCCAGGACAAACAAGCAAACCCAGCCCATGGGATCCGTCCTGGGGACACAGTGCAGTGTAGCTCCGGCTCCCCGTGCCTGACACATGATGCAAGCATTTGAGCTATGGACTTTCTTCTCTCTCCAGCCTCCTTAACATGCACTTAAAGCTGTTCTTTTCCCCTCTCCCCCAAATTATGAGATCTTATGATTACAAGAAATGGTGAAGGAATAAGTATAAATATAGACATAATTATGTATAATCGTAATTACACGGATAATTTTTTTTACATGAAAGTTGAGAGCCGCTCCCGCAGCTGAAGCCTGAAGGAAACAAACAAACAAAACCACTGCAGTTCTCCATCCTGGCAGTGCCAGGCTCAGCTTTTCTGGAGATAGCCCAGCTCAGGAGAGAATGGAAAACCCACATTTTGTCCCCAGAAAATCACATGTGAGCTACGAGCCCGGCCCATTGCATCTCTGGGTCTGCTCCATTCCCAATGGTAGAGCTGAGCTGAGCTCTGTGCATACACCCACAGCACAGAGCAGGGCTGGGGCAGACCAGAGTCCATCTATCTCAGCCAGTAACACAGGCTGGGCAGCACACAAACCCAGGGCAATTACAGCCATCCTCCCAGCCTTACTTCTATAGCCATCAGTGCTTAGCCCTTCCCAAATTGCATCTTGCCCAGCACATTTATCTGCTGCTTATGACCTCTCTCCCAACTGTTGGTCCATTCCTTGGGTCAACCCATTCCTGCCACCACAGCCTGTGGCAATGAGATTGCACGTGGTGTGAGATCTCCCTCTATTCCTCTTTCAATTGACTCAATTGCAAAGCAAAGCATGCCATTCACAGCAGGCAACGCAGTGCAATGGCACTCTGCATTACTACGGGAATTGTGGGCCTGATTCATGTCTAGGTTAAAGGACAACGCCGTCGTAACCGGAGCCAAGTGAATGGAGCAGGGATGGAGAGGAGTGATCATGCACAGTCATCAAGAAGACATGCCCTTATCAAAATCCTGCTTCAGACACAGCTTGGGCAGAGCCTGTGGCACAACGCCAGCTGACACCAACCAATCCTCCACCTCCGGGTTCAGGAGGGATTAAGGACTCCCAAAGCACCGAGCGCCCAACATGACAGCCATCCTCATGCACCCTCGTTTGTACAGCCCTTGGCACAACATAATTAAGAACAACGACTGGGTGTCTTAATAGCTGCCGCAAGACAAACAACCACCTGCACCCCCGTGGCTGCACGGAACAAAGTGGCTCGGCAGCCTCTGGCCCCAATTATGAATTCCGAAACCTTTTGCAAAATCAAAGCTGTCCAAACAGACCTGTTGCCTAACGAGCTCTCCTAAGGAAGAAAAATAACGAAGAGCAACACAAATCTGCGTGCGGTATTTTCCAGATAAGCCATCCTGCAGGCAGGAAGTCCGTGGGAGAGGCAGAGCTGCACCACCTCCCTCCGCTCCCTAAGCACGTCGCTCATCGCATCAGCACTTGCTTAAATCTTTGGGACATAAGACTGCGAAAAACTCCATCAGATCCGGGGCCAACCGTGCTGCTACAGAGGGCAGTTTGCAGCAGTTGGGTTTCCGGAGGGAGCTGCTCCTGGAGGAGATCTGTGCCCCACGTGCAGCTGCAGCACTGCACATAGCGAGAGCTCGTAGCCCCATTTCTGGAACATCAGAGCAGTTTTGTGAAAGGCGGGCAGAGAAGCAGAACGCAGTCGGCAAAGGTGGGGAGGGGGTTGGGTGAAAGGGAGGGGTAGGATCTCCCCACGGATGAGTCACAGCTGAAAGACAAAGGTAAATAACATTCAAATGATTAATTGGTTATGAGTGTTTTATTACGGCTGTAATCGCGGAGATGAGACGATAACCTTTGCCTACAGAGGGGCCAGTTCAGCTCTCAGAGGGATAGAAGTGCTTTTTCCTAGTATTGCACGCACAGAAATTCCTAGGATTTAGGCTCGGTGCTTCACACCTGTCATGCTGGGGAGGTATTTATATATATTTATCCTGGGGTTTATCCCCCAGACAGCAAAACCCCTGCATAATGACACTCCAGCCTCCACTTTTAACCCAACACTCCCAAGTGGCGGCTTCCCAATGAACTCCAAAAGGAAGGTGCACCTCCTCTCCGTCCCTACCTCTGGTTCTTTTGCAGCTGGTGGCCGGGTCCCATGTTTTCCAGTAAGAGCAAAGTGCAAGACCAGCAGCCTTGGACCCAACAGAGCCCAGCCCTGGTGCTGATGGCAGCAGAGGGTGGGGCAGGGCGTCGCGCAGCACCGTAATCAATGCATTCGGCGGTGACAATAGTAATTAGGATCAGAATTACCTCCCTGTGCCCACGCTGTCTCACACGAGGTCTGTAGGAGGGGAGGGAAGATCAGGACCAGCAGCCCTGTATAGATCCGGAGCTGCTGCTCAGAATGAGCTCCTCCAGACCCAAACCCACCTGGCATCCTCCCTACGCTCCTTGGCAGACCCCAAACCAGCCCCAACCATCAGCACGTGATTGCCACGAGGAAGGAGAGCAGCCGAGCAGAAATGGGGTAAAAGGAAGAACTATTCTGTGTGTGCTAGGAGTGAGATTGCTCCCCGTGATGCTGAAGACGCTTTGCTCCTGCAGACATATGGGCTGCATGGTCCCTCAGCTGCAGCAAAGGGGTTGAGCAGAATTTCAGCCAATGCAGAGACACCTTAAGGGCCATGCAAGGCAGGGCCAGGCTCCCTTCTTCCTGCGTTCACCAGGCATGAATCAGCCAGGTAGAATTTAACCTCAGGAGTTAAACTTGGGGTGAATCAGATCAGGTACCAGATTTCACCAGGATTACAGGCTTCCTCCTGGGCTTAGCACCAGCCCAGTCCTGACAAATGCAAACACGTGCAGACACACGGGGCTGCTGCACGTGCATCCTAAAGAATGCGTCCTCCTGAAGATGAGGCCGCTCTTACTTGGGTCTGTGCAGCACACATGCTACAAGCCTGCTGGGTTGGAGGATAGCGGGCAGCTCCTGACAGCATGCTGAAGTGCTAAGAGGAAAGCCCAGGAGGTAATCCAGCACCAAAGCCATGCCTGCAGCGACTGCCCCTTGCAGCAATGCAGCGCTGAGCTGCAGCTGAGCATGCTGTGCTGTGCAGCTCTCGTGCAGGGCAGGGTTGCATCATGCAGGGAGTGTGCAACAGGACAAAGCGCCTCGAGGAAAGCTGTGGTGAGGCTGAACACCTGCTGTGCATTGCTTCCAGAAAGGTGTTGGTGGCATGAAGTGGGAAGTGAGAGACCAAGTTTGGCTGGCAAAAAGTAAAACGGGGCCTTTTTCCTGATGGTTTGGGCATGGGGCCTCTGGCAAAGCACAAAGCAGCTGCAAGCGAGGGGGCAAAGAGGCACTGGTGAGGGAAATAAGGAGCTCCCACTGTGATCTTTTGGGGACTCGACAGCTGAGTGGCCCCAGACTGTGCTAACAGCTGTGACACCATCCCCTTCTTCTGCCATGCTCTGATCCCAGCTTGAGGCTCCCACCTGAGAACACAAGGAGCAGGAGCCACAGCCCTTGCAGAGAGACAAGGCGTCCCCAAAGCCATCCTGCCTCAGTGCCATCGGGGTATTCTGGCTTGCTTTGAATTTCTGAGCTCACTTCTGCAATGCTGATTTTAAGGGAGAAGCTGCAGCAGGCTGGGTTTGTTCTGATCACAGCCACTGATGCCCATTTTGGGTCAAAACAGCAGGTTTCTGCAATTCCCAATGTGGATGCCCACCTACCAGCTATCATCCTGATGCCTTAGGTGCCTTCTGTCTCCCAATAAAGATTCCTGTGTATTTTAGCCTCAGAACCTAAATGTTGCAAAACAGGTACACAGCCTCATAAATATCCTCACAACCTCATTACCAGCTGAAGGCTCGCAGTACCAACTGAAACACAGTACATCATCATTCATGCTGCAAACCATGTGAGAATGACACACAATGCAAAAACAAAATGCCTAATTAAAAGTGACACAAGAGCACAGAGCCAGATCGTAATCAGAGTGGTGGATGCTGGGTGCTGCTTAAAAGGAACAAACTCACTTGCCCAAGTGTGGATTGAGAAACACTAAGCAGTAAATCCTTGCACTGTGTGTCGCATTCATGTGCTTTTTACGAGCAGGGACAAAGAAAAGAGAAACCATTTGGCAAATAACAGGATGGGGTTATAAAGAGCCAGGCAACCTTCAGGCTCCCAGCATAGCTTATGAGTGGGCTGAAAGGCACTGGGACAAGCTGGGTGCACAGCCAAGGAGACAAGCAGGTTCACAGACTTCACCTGATAGCAAAAGCAGCGGTTTCTAAGATTAAACCAAACCCCTTTATGCTGGAGATGATAGGATGCAGCTGCTTGGGGGAGAGCCCCGGGCACAGACGGTATCACCCAGCCACTGTGGGAAGGGAAGAGGCTGCAGCACTGGAGCAGAAATGAATGATGTCACCACTACTTAATTAGTCCTATTTATTATTATTATTTTTTTTTTTCAATACCTGAAATTTCCTGGAAGCTACGTGAGCAGCAGATGGGCTGGAAACCTTCCTGAGCACAAAGCAAACTGAGGCACGTCCCATCCTGCCTTCCAAACCCTTCTGTAAATTCTTTGCAGGTGACGTCTCTTCTGGGGGAAGCGATTTAGATGGCATCAAGAGCTTCTGCCCCTGCAATAAACTCAGAAATCAGAGAGGAGATAAAAGGGGCAGTGGACTGGAAGGAGGAAGGGGACACGGACAGCTCTGGGCAAGCATGGAGAGGAGTGAAAGGAGATGGTGAGAATGGAAATGTAACACTGGACAGGTGGATAGAGGAGGAAGGATAGGAGCTGGCTAAGGCTGGAGATCAGCCCCAGCCATTACCAAGCCCTATTATGGGGTGTAATTCTTTCCCCAGCCTCAGTGTCTCATCCCAATGCGTGTGACACAGCTGCAGCACTTCCCCTCACCTCCATCTCCCAGGGGAATCAACCCCCCCACCCCCCCCGCCCCCACCAACCCAGCTCCACTGTTGGCCTGCAGCCCCACATTCAGAGCCTCCTGCAGCCCCACATTTACCCCCAGAGCCTCCTGCAGCCCCACATTTACACCCAGAGCCTCCTGCAGCCCCACATTTACCCCCAGAGCCTCCTTCAGCCCCACATTTACCCCCAGAGCCTCCTGCAGCCCAACATCTACCTCCAGAGCCTGCTGCAGGCTCCAAGCAGCTCAGATGGGACCCAACAGGCAAATGTAACACAGGCAATAAGGGTCTCTCTTTTTCTTCTTCTTTTTTTTTTTTTTTTTTCTTTTTTTCTATCCTGGTGGACCAACCCCAGCTCCTCAACCAGGAACTGCAGCTGCTCTGCCCCATGGCCGCAGTATCAGCCATTCCCCTGCAATGTGTCACTGGGCTGAACACACGCAGCTCCCACTGCAGACGCTCCTCGCGTGCCCGGCGTGGCCCAAATGCGTCCTGCTGACCCACTCATTACCTCCTCAGCCCCAAAGCCCCGTCCCTGCCTTGCTTAACCGTAATCACTCTGATTCCTCAAGGCAAGCGCTGATTCGCTGCTTAATCTTCATACATTACCCACACTTAATGAACAGCAATTACTTAGGGAGCTTTGATAAATGAATTATTCCTCTGTGCATATACTTATTGAGCCAGTAGCCCTACAAGGTGCTTTTCCAAAAGAGCTGGGATAAATCTCCATGCACCAAGGGAACTCCAGGTTTGTCTGCACAGAGGTTTAAGCATCCCCAAGTGACTTTTCTGCGGTTTAAGTCACCCCGTTCCACCCCCAAACCTCAACCTACCAAACAACCACACTGCAAACTCCAGGAATTCATTGCCTTGCTCCGGATGTTCCCACAATGGGAGATCAGACTGCTCGGCATCTTTGGATGGTATCATTCATGCCAATGGATCAGGAGATGAGCAGGACGAGGAATACCACTATGGGAGCAGGAGGGCACAGCAGTTTGCCTGGAGGTGGCCGAAACTTTCATCACATCCTCCAGAGCTTTCTCCACTCTCCTCTCTTCTCCCACCCTTTTCCAGCTTGTTTTGCCATGCAGACAAGAAGGCTGGCGCCTAATCTCAAAGCAAGATTTTGGAGAGCAAGCCCGCTCCAAATTGAATCAAATACCTGGCCAAGGAGGAGCATCAAGAACATCAGCAGGAAGAGGAGAAACAGCCTGACTCAGCACTGCCTCTCCCATAGGGCAGGGAGGACAGCGAGGGGGAGAAGCATGCAGCAAGGCTTTGGCTGCCACCGTGCAAAGCTTATCTCCATTCTCCATCCTTGGAAGGACAACACAAAGTTTTTGCATTAACAGCATCCAAAATACCAAAAAGCAAGCAGCAGCATCTGAGGATCGGGAGAGGCTGCTGAGCATTGCCTCAGTTAGACTGAAATTGGGGTTCCCTGGGACCCAGCACTGCCTCCCCATAAAGGTGCAAGCTTGGGTCTCCATCTCACCCCACTGCCTAGTGGGTGGGACAACGGAAGCTTGGCACCTAGAAAAGAGAGGTTAGAAAGCAAACATTGGCTGTAGAAGGTTATGGCAAACTCTACCCATCCTTCTGGAAGGAGGCAGAGCTTTAATGCCCATCTCAGAAGGGAGAGGTGCCACTGCTGCCACTGCAAGATAGCTTTCTATCTCACCTTTCCCAAGCAATAAAGTCAGGTTTAATCCTAAACCATCTTCCTTCAGCATCCTTCAGCACCTGAGCAACACCTTACAGAGGGGATAAGGGATATAGAATGCGACCCTATGCAGAAAGCAGGACGCAGAGGGCACTAAACAACTTATTACAATTAAATCTGGTCACAATGTTTTGTTTGGGTTCCTAACCCTTCCATTCTGCACTGGGTGAAGCCATTTCAGCCAAAGTAGATACACTCTTAGGCTGGATCCGGTGTTACAAATGTCATTTCAAGGAAAAGACAATGGGGGGAAGAAAGAATTGATACGTGGAGAAGAAAGCAGTAGGAACTGATGCTCAGGGAGACGTGGCTGCTGATGCGATGAGCAGCAGTGCTTTCTCTGCAGCAGTCCTTCCTGGGATATATGCAAAACAGAAGCATGCTAGCATTCAGCCCAGCTCCTAGCCGCTATTAAATGGAACCAGCAATGGATCCATCTCCTTCCCTTGGAGTGATCATTCCTAGGAGCCATCACAACGGCGCTCAGCAGCAGATGAAGCAAAGAACCTGCCAGGTGACCCCGTGGCCTGATGCTAATCAGGAACATTGATGTGCCTGCAACCGCAAAGCCACAAGCAGTCCGTGATGAGGCAGATATCTCACCTCACCTCGCAAGAGCCACGAGCTTTGTCACCTCCCAGCCATAAACATCCTTCTAATCCTTAAAATCCTCAAGATTAAGCTGGGAAGTTTTGAGAGGGATTCATCAAGTGAGGGACTCGATGTTCAAATGGGTCACCCAAGGAAGCATCAGATGCATGCGCCGCTGGGCAAAGGATGTCGTCCTTGGCCAAATACTAAAACTGTGCTTGAAGAAAGGTTAAATCCTACTGGAATGGGTCAGCTTCTTTATGAAGTCTTCTACAAGACCGAAACTACACCCCCATCAGACACAGTTCTTGTTGGAGCAAGTCTGTGACAGACCCAAGCTTTCTCCCACTTCACTCAGTGGGGAAATTCCCAGCTCGCCTTCCAACCAGACCGTAAAGCAGCAGCTTTCCCACAGAAAGGAAATATCACCTTTCGGCCAAAGAAGACCATCCTCTTTTCTGAAAGCATCACAATGTTAATAAAGCAAAGGAAGCAGAAGTAGGTTTTCTGTCCTCGTTTTTCACACGAGAAACTGCGTTGAAGCTGAAAAACACTTTCAGGAGTGCAGTGTCCAACAATGGTTTATTCCTGGGTCCAAACAAGTACTTAAGGGCGTGCCACCTTGGCAGGCTAGAATTTATTAAACGAGAGTGGTTTTTGGTGTCTCCAGAATCTGCTTTTAAAGGGCTTTTGGGACACGCAGGTGTCAGAGGGGCACGGGCACTTCTGGGATCCAATTCAGTGTCTATTTTGAATGCCTGCATTTCTGTCGGACCAAATAACCTCAACGACTCTCATCCCCCTGCACCGAGGGGTCCCATAAGCAGACCCACCCATCTCCAAACGCTCAGAGCACCAAGAAGTTTTTCCGCGGTCAACCACGAGCACCTCTAATCCGAACGAGCTCAAAAAGCATTCTCCAAACACCCACCCTTAGCAAAATCAGAGCCTTCCTTTATGATTTCCTCAGCTCCTTCATTCTATTAGCCAAAAAAAAAAAAAGAAAAGAAAAAGAAAAAAAAAAGCCACATTTCTTTTGGCTGGAAACCCAAGAGGGCTGAGCCCAGGCTCCGTGACCCAGGTGCATGCTTGCAGCCCTGCTCAGCGCTGCACTCCCTGCCTGCTGCAGCCCAGCTCCTTTGCTTGCTTCCTTCACCATTTAAGGACGAGGAAAGCAGCTGCTCAGGGCCCAGCGAATTACCTGGGAGTGATTTGTTTTTGCTGTGAATGCCTATGCCTTCACCACACAAACAAGCTCCTGAAGAAAGGAGGGTACGGAGAGAGGGAGGAAAAAAAAAAAAAAAAAAAAAAAGAGAGAGAGAGAAGCCAACAGGTTGATCTGGATTACATCAACGGTTACACCCTCCTCCGTTTAATGAACATAGGAGAACAGGTGCTTGTAATTTATTAGCCAACCCACGAGCTGTGGAGACAGGAATTAGCTGCCCAAGCTGCTCAGCGTGCCACTGCTCTCCTTCCCTTTGAGGCAGCAGCAGCAGCAAGAAAACTTCACCTTTTTTTTTCTTTTTTTTTTTTCCTTTTTCTTTCTCTACCTCCTTTCTCCTCCCCTACAGCTGCAGAGCCACGAGCTGAGCATGACTAACCCCTGCAAAGCCTTCAGCAGTGGCTCCCTCTCCTCCTGGGAGGCATCAGGGGGGATGAGCCGAGGCAGAGCAGGCAGCACATCCCCAGACAGCCTGGGCCGCTGCAGTCCCAGCAGTGTGAGCAGCCCCAGCTGTGGGGCCCTTCATGGAGATGGTGGGTACCAGAGTTCCTCTTACCTCTCCATTGATGGTAGGCTCCTGGCTCCTGTGCATCTTGACATCGACACCGACTTTCATGCTGTGCGGGAGCAGGAGAAGGAGGACATCAAGCTGCTCAACAACCAGTTTGTGACCCTGATTGAGAAGGTATGGGGAGCTGCTGTGGTGTGGGGATGCTGGTGGTGGTGGTGGGGAAGTGGATGCAGGCACTGCCATGAGGCTCATGAAGGCCTTCAGTGAACCACTGCCAGGCTCCGGATGTGAGACTAATTACCCAATTAGATATTTCTTCAGTGCTATCTCTTAGCGCAAGGGCTACCATCACCTCTAGGTAAAGCTGGGCCATAGCTGTGGTCAGCAGCCCGTGCCTCTCCTGTGCTGTGCTGGTCAACCTGGGCAGCACAGCAGGGACAGAGACCTCCCTGCTTGGGCAGAAGGGACGTGGATGGATCAGGCCTTGGTCCTGCAATGGACGTATGGCCATGGGCAGTAATGTTGACTACAGTGGCTGCTCAAATTCCTCCCTGGCTGCAGAGAGACAGCTGGAAATTCATCCTCATAGCTGCACGGTGGGCGAGGGATACCCCCCACCCACCTCCCTCCTCTGCGGTTTGCACTACGAGGGGTTGCAGGCTCAGCCAAGAAAGTGTCGCTTTCATCTCTTAAAAGAGCCATGAGAAGGCAGAAGATTTTTCTCAAAGGAAAACAACTCATCCAGCCAAGGCAGGTTTCTGCAAAGCCCTGGTGCTCTGTAAACAGATGGTAATCTCCTAGGATTGCTTCACTGCAGTCTACAATACCGGCACTCAATGCCAAGCTACTACAGCTTGGGGTTTTATTTATTTTTTTTTTTTTTCAGTACTATTTTCTTTAAGTCAATCCCTAAAAGGACCTGACCTCATGCTGGGAAGGAGGAGGGTGGGGATCCACCTCTTCCAGTATCCATCCCAACGAAGAGCTGTGCACCCACCACAGCTCCGTGTGCCAACAGTGTACAGCGGTGCCAGGGGCTGACCCTGCACAGAGCAACATAGGATCCTCTGCAGTTCTGCTTTCCTAAGCACCGATCTTGGCCTGGATTTGGAGAACAAGTGGTCTGGAAATCACCTGGAGAGTGATGCATGTGCTACTGCCCTGGTCCTTCAACCACCCAGAACATGAAGTTGAGGGGTGTGTGTGTACTGAGCCCTGCTCAGAAACCGGACCTTGGGTGAGAGGATGGGGGCAGGGGAGATGAGAGAAGACCACACAGTAACAGAATGTACGTGAGCCTGACCACAGGCACCAGCCTGCTCCACATAAATGGAGATGGAAGAAGTGACAGCCCCTAGATTTCCTGATAAACCCAACCTGGTGACCTGCTGATAAGTGTGCGTTACAAGGCCTGATGCACAGAAGATAGAAATAACCCTCCTTAGTTAAGTGGCTTTGACTTCAGCACCTGCAGCTTCTGCAGTTAGCTTTGAAGGCTGCAGCTTCAAGTGGTACCTAAGTGGGAAATTTCAGCCACCTGCCTTAGGCCTTCATTCCAGAAGAAAGTTAATGACGCTTCCTCGTCGCAGAGAACTTGTCTTTTTAATCAGGAATTCAGATGGTTTGAAGCCCGAGCTGCTAATTCCTCGGATAATTGACAACAGTAACTGCAGGAGTTTGCTGCTGATGGGTTTCCAGCAGGCTGTTCCAGATCTGCTGGTATTGCCTTTTCATCTGATCCAGATATGTGCAAGTGGGAGACAGTCAACAGCCAAGTGATGGAATCCCTGCCTGAAGCTCTGCCTTCACCCTGAGCAGCTCAGATGCAGAGGCCCCCAAGTTCCAAGCTTTGGTCACTTCTGTGTTTATTCTTTCAGGAAATGAGGGTTGATTTGAGCGATTCTTCTGCTACAAAGCTCACATTTGCAAAGTCATGAAAGGATTTCTGCTGAAGAGGGATGCCCTGTGAGATGGCAGGATGAAAGCAGTTCAGCCTGGTGGGTGGCTATGGTTTGGGAACAGGGTAAAAACTAGAGATTTAGGCACAGAAAAAAGAACAACAAACCATCAGGAGCGAGGTCAGGAACCAAGACCTCATTTGAGGGTCAGGGAGAGACTTGGATCATCAGCCAATGCAAACACTGACTATTCTAGCAGCGAATGGGAAAGCTGCCATAAAATGAGAGGCTGTTCTCTTCATCCAACCCCACAGTTTGATCCCAGCCCCGCTGACCACAGTCCCGCTGTGCAATCCCGAAGATGCCTCAGATGGAGAGAACAAATGGCTCAATTGGTTACTGGTAGCCCCAGTGGCCACTTCCTCATGCCTGGCCTCACGCATGAGCACACACACAGCGTGATGCTGTTTTTGTGCCAGGACAAAGCAGCCAGTCACCAAACTGCACTGACAAATTGATGTCTATGGACACGTGTTATGCTGTAAGGAAGGAGTAGGTCTCCAACAGCAAGACCTGGAAGACCTTAATACACACACACACACACAACTATAAGCATCCGAGCACTGCTGCTTTGCTTGGCTGCCCTCTGCTCAGATGAGAAGCTGGGAATGATGCTGTCTCTTCTCTCCATATTTGTGCAGTGCTCAGACCTGAGCACTCTGTCTCACCAATTCACTGCCATTCTCCTGGCCAAAACTGAAGTCCAAGGAGGAGATCGAGGCCTGATAGCCCTCGTACCCCGTTTCTCACTAGATAGTGTTACTGGTGATGCTGCATCTTCCTCATAGCACAGATGAACTCATATCAGCATTGAATCAGCTCCAGAACAGAGAGTTAAGGCAATTGACAGCTTGGAGCTCTCAGCCAAAATGTGACGGAGGGAGTTTGGTTTCCCTCACAAAGCAACGAGGAGAGGTGATGATTAAATAATTAATTAACATTAGTCAAGAGCGTTGAATGTGAAAACTGTTGAACACTCAGCATTACTCTTCAGCATGGAGAGCATCAGGAAAGAAGAGTGTCAGATCTGGATAGTGGGTGGATCAGAATGCAATGTATCCTCTTAGCAGATAGGCACTCTGAGACCTCACATGGAGCCTAATTATTCCAGTTATGCTGTAGAGCTCCGTAGTTCTCATCTACGTTGCTTTGCAAGACAAACCAAGACTGTGATTCATTGTTCAGGTTTCACCATGGTGCAATCCTACAGATTAGAGAGGAGCGATTTGTGCCACTCCGAGGCAGTAAATCAGAATTCCATTCACCCCAGACATCTGGGCATGAGCCACAGTGGGTTTTCAGCCTTTATTTTCAATATGTTTGGAGGCAAACCAGCATAGATCAGCTTTTATTTTTTCAGTGACTTAATAAGAGATGCTTCTTCATTTTCTCATGACTGTGATGTGTTAAGAAATTAAGCAGCGCAACATGCATAAAGCCTCTGTAGTACCTATATTCATCCTCTGCCCTGGATCTTCAGGGGATTTCTTGCTCTTACCTGGAGATCTCAGCTAAACCCAGCAGCATTTCATTGCTGCAGAGGTCTCCAGACCAGAGGCATTTTGCTGTGCTGTCAGAATTACTGAGGTCTCTGCCATCTCTTTATCAGGTCCAATGCTTGGAGCAACAGAACAAGATCCTGACGACACGGTGGAACTTCCTGAAGGATCAAGACAATTCCCACTCTGAATCAGACATGAAGGCCATTTATGATCAGTACATGAGCAAAATGAATCAAGAGATGCAGGCACTCAATTATGAGCAGGAAAATCTCGAGTCAGAGTTGACAGAGGTCCTGAGCACCATGGATAACTTCCGAAGCAAGTAAGTGTCCAATGTGGCTCCATAGATGGGGGGGGAAGAGGGGGAATGTTTGCAAGGTGCTGGTTAAAGCTGTGGGATAAGGAGTAGTGTGACACTGATTGAAAGCAGTCAGGGTGCTATTCCCAGAGAAAAAGAGGCCAGCATATTTGAGAAGTCGGTTTCCTACCCTCTTCCTAACTAGAGATGAGTAGCCTCTGGAAAGTATGGGGGCATCTGAGGTCAGAGCACAGGAAACAATACTACCAGGAATGACAGCCAATAAAACAAAGAATTAGTTATTCTCCACACTGTTATCACAAACCAAAGCTTTCTCCCCAGCCCAATCTATGGATCTGTGCCCTTCAGCATTAACAAACTGCCTCTCTTTTCCTCCTCCTCCCCTCAGAAATTAAAGCAAAGTTCTGTTTTCACCAAAAGGTTAAATTCTAACCTAACCCTAACCTAAACCTCTAGACAGAACTAACTTATTGAGGCAGATGATAGTTTGAGAGGACTGGCTGCAGAGGGCTTATTGCTGCTTTTGTCAACAGCTTTGAGATCCTCAGATAGCATCTGAGATGCACCACGGCTCATTTAAGAAAACAATGCTTTCCTTATTATCGGTGTTATTTGCATACCACACAGATGAATCCACAATTAGATACTTTCCCTTCCAGTTACACCCATTTGCCTATACAGGATCTCTAGCACTTTCATGCTGATTTGCAGTGAGGAGGACCCACCTGTGGGCACTGTCAAAACAGAACAACAAAGCTAAGGGCCAACCCCTCTGCTGGCATTGACAGACATCTGAAATAACAGCCCACACCTCTTCCTGATGCGTGATGTGATGTGTGAACAACGACAGCACCCTTCTCCAGAGAGCTTAGCCCAAGGATCTCAGTGATCTTTGCAGGCTTTGGTTAAGCCAGCTGCTCAACACATCTGCAGATCAGGGGAAAGACTGATACCTCCATAAAGGTATCCAGAAGGAACTTATGGACAGATAGAACAGGGCAGCAGTGAAATTTACTCAAGCTGATGGCAGAGCAGGACATGGAATTAAGAGTTTGGTTCCTGACCTAATGCTGAAAGCATTCATGCTCAGCCTCCTTCTAGAACTGACGCACTGCAAATCCCTAAATTCCTCGTGGTGAGTGCTCCTGCTTTGAGATGTTGGTTTCACTGAAAGACCTGGAATCACTGACGCTTGCTTTGCTGACAGACAGCAACCCTGAACTTGGATCAAAGACATTATAGGGATTGTACCATTTACTCCCTACCCTAAAAGGTTTTAAGACCTCTATACTTCTCTGGAGCTCCTGCTCCTCCTTGCACATCCCCAGGAAGCAATGGCTCTGTACTTACAGAAGTGTCTTATTCCATAAGTCAGGAAAATAGGCAGGCTTGTAGAGAGACATCATATCAGCCACATCCATCTGCTCTCCCAGTTTGTACTCCTATTTGTACTCAAATTAACTTACTAATTGCCCACATCTGGCATTTAATATTGTTATTTCTCAACCTGATTTCTTAAGGGTAGAGGTACGTATGCAAACAGGCTGTGTATTTCCCCCCTAGTGTTTGATCTTGGACAGTTTAAGCCTAGTTGGACAGAAGAGCAGAAGAGGCAGAGATGCTGCACTGCTAGAAATTCAGAGATAACTGCTTTGAGGAACGGGGCCCACATCCCACCCAGCACACAGGGGATAAAAACAACATGCAAACACACAGTGTTGTCAGGCAGCAGAAATCCAGGTCGATTTCTGCCACAGCAAAAGCCCACCGTGCTGCCTTCAGCCATTGGTGATCCATGGGGAGAGCACTGCTACTTCTGCTGAGCTTCCCAGGGCAGTGCTCCAGCCCCATGCTAACCCACACCAGCTCTGTTGAGTCCTGCAAGTCAAGAAGATTGCCCCTGCCCAGTTTTTTGTTTTTTTTCCCCTGGAGTAAATGGGCTGCTTAACCCATGCAAATTTTGGAGGTTTCCAGCTCCTCTAGAGGCTTATTTTCCCAGGGGAAATATTTTGGGAGAAGCAAAAGGCAGGAATTCCACTACCAATTTGAAATGGATATCTACTTGTCCTTGCTGTGGCACCTCCATAGGGCACTGTGCACACAGCAGCCAGGCAAGCAGGCTGCTGCCCAACAGCTCACGTGTAAAAGCTGCCTGTCAGCATCCTCAGGAAGACTCCAATTTGTCTTTTTTCCCCTCTGTTCAGGGACAGCTTTGCAAAAAAATACACAGGAGACTTAGCTATCTGGGATGCTTTCACTTCTTCCAACCTCTTTAGGGTGCTGTTGAGCAGTGTTGCTATCTGTTGTCATGGTGCCAAAGACAGAAGAGGATGGAGAGGGGACAAGGGAGGGGGTTAAAGTCAGACACAGGGTCTCAAATGCTGCTTCTTTAGGAAATCATGCCTAAACTGAAACGCGCTCAGGTAGGGGTGACTGCCCAGAAATTGCTTCAGCTCCTCATGTGCAATTTGCACATGCAAAAATCTATTTGAATGAGAAGGCACAGAATTTTTGCATGTGCTGAGCAACTCAGGGGTGGGACTGGAGAAAGACTGCGGGAAAATACAGAGTTAACAAAATTCAGAGGGGCCAGGTCTAAAAGCCAGAGTTTGTGATAATAAGGTTTTCCCTCTGAACACTGTCGGTCAGCACTCCTCCACCCTCAATCTTTACAGCTGGTTTTCAGCTGCTCCCTACTCCATTTTCTTGCTCTGCAGGAGACACACTGATGTAGCTCCATGCTGCTGGGCTCAGATCCATCCCACCTCTGTATCTTTCCCCTAAGACAGCCTTGAAGGTACATCCAGAGAGGAATCAGGATCCTGCCTGAGATGCAGCTCAACTCTGAATTTTGTTCCACTGACTCCAGAAGGAGCCCAAGGCGACCAGACGCCCATCTCGAGTGCTGTTAAAGCGAGATAGGATGGATTTATACCTTTATGCACGATTGCTTGAGGATTACCTTGAAGGAGATAAATGCTGTGATGTGTTTGTAGAAGGCTCCATCTCCATGTGAGTCACCTC
The DNA here is from genome assembly GCA_035772895.1 of Perdix hodgsoniae. Classification (NCBI taxonomy): domain Eukaryota; kingdom Metazoa; phylum Chordata; class Aves; order Galliformes; family Phasianidae; genus Perdix; species Perdix hodgsoniae. The sequence continues at coordinate 638,097 of JAPSGF010000130.1, forward strand.
CTGGCTGCCAGGTTCCTCTGGAGCCTTGTGGTGAGCATGTCGGGCTGGCTTGGCCTGCTCCCCTTTCAGTCAGGAGCGTTGTTTGCTCCACATGGGAGATGATGTCAGTGCCTGGCAATGCGTTGAAGCTGCTTTGGCAGGCTGGGACAGACTGGGATTGGGCTGAGATGCAGTGAGGATGAAGGAAGAGTGGCAGGCTGTAATTAAGCTCGGTACATAGTTACTGGCAACACAGCTAACATTCCAGCTATAGAGCAGAAAAACCAGACAGGTAAACCTTGCTAGCCATGCTGCCTAGCCTTATAAGAACAGGCAAAGAGAGGGTGAGTTTAACATCATGGGGTACCTAAGGGGAACCTCAGAAGTGCCCAACAGCAGGACCTGTGACAGTCAGATCCTTCTGTGCCCTCATTGTCCCCTCTGTGGAGAAAGCAACAGTTCAAGAGAAATGTTTCTGATATTCCAGATCAGCTCCTGGACAGGATTTATTCCCTTTGCCCCGCAAAGCAATCTCCTGGCTGCATTCCCAATGCTTGTTCCTTTTTCTGTCCCTAGGCACAGCCCCCCCTTTCTGTTAAGGAAGCAGCAGAGAAGGCTCACTTCTAACTGGAGTGATGCACACCTGACTGCCAAAGAACAGAATCAAGTATAGAATCAGAGTGGTTTGAGTTGGGATTCCAAACATCCCCCAGCCCCACTCCCTGCCCTGGGCTGCTCCCAACCCTCCATCAGCTGCCCAGGGGCCCCATCCTCTTTTGAGTAAAGAATTTCCCCCCTATATCCTATCTCATCCTCCCCTCTTTCAGTTTAAAGCTACTCACAGAATCACAGAATTATCAAGGTTGGAAAAGACCTTTTGATTTTTGACCTTTGAAGAGACCTTTTGAAAAGAAAATCATCTAGTCCAACCATTACCAATACTTCCCAGCTAAACCATATTCCTCAACACAACATCCAAACGTTTCTTGAACACTCCCATGGTCAGTGACTCCACCACCTCCCTGGGCAGTGAATTCCAGTGCCTGACCACCCTTGTCCCAGTTCTGTCTGCCCATGGAATGGCTGCCATTCCTGATTTCATTATCATCTCTCTGTTAGGAGATGCCATTTCACCTGATTCCTAAATGTCTCTGCTTTCACCATATCGATTTGATGACATCTATAAGTAGCACTCAAAGATTTAATTCCCAGCCTGGAAACACTCTGAGCACATCTGGGTAAGAGGAGCTGGAGGTGTCACAGAAGAGCAAGGAAGCTCAGGCTTCTCTAAGAGAATCACCTCCTCCATTCTCAGCAGAAACAGCATTCCTACAGTGCACCCTGCACCCATCACACAAAATTCCTGGTATCCTGCACAGCCAGTCAACCAAATCTGCAGCCACAGATCTAGCCCAAAAGAGACTCTGTGTCCCAAAGGGCTGGTGTGTTCATTCCCTAAACTATCCTCCTGGCTCTGCTGCCAACCTTCAGGAAACATGCTTGCCCTTGGACCAAGTCTTTGCTGTCCTAGTCCTTATCAAACCTGTTTCTAAACACCTTCAGGGTTGGTTCCTTTGCTGGATATTAGCACTCCACCCTGTCCCATCTGGTTTTTGTTACCTTTTGCTCCGTGGGCAACGTTTTCCATGAAATGTTTTGCCACGTCCTCTGTTCCTTCATAAATTGTGCTTACATTTAAGACAGGCCATGATGCAGCCTATTTTCCTGGTTTGTTTGTTTTCTTGATTTTACACCATCCAAAGCTTCCTCCTTTGAGAAGCTTTTCAGACATTGGAAACCAAATGCTGAGGATATCTGAAAGAGAAAAAAAAGAGTTGGGGTGAGAATGAGGGTTTCACAGAGAACAATTCACCAAGAACAATTCACCATACCTCAATTCACAGTGTCTGCTCTCTTTCTGTGGTGAATGTGAGGTATCCTGAGGTTGCTTAGCCCTCAAATTAAATTAGTGTTAAAGCTACCTGCTCTGTACTCTGGGTTTTTTCAGGCTGACGGTGCTAATGGTGTTAGCTGGCATGTGGTAGCTTGTTGCCCTCTCTCTTGTCCAGGTGTTCACACCTAAGATATCTCACACCCTCTGAAGGAGGTGGGACAAGATGGTAAAAGCAGAAAGCTTTATATGCCAATCATTTTTTGGGGGGCCAGAGAGACAACCTGAAGCATCTGACTGGCTTGTGCAATTTGTCTGCTTCCCCCCCCCCCCCCCCCCTCTCTTTAGATATGAGGATGAGATTCGCCTCTGCAGCGGCATGGAATACACCTTCATGGAGCTGAAGAAGGTGAGTGACAAGAGGAGCTTTGCATCTGTACGGTCTGTACACCAGTCCTGCAGTCACGGAACAGCCTGGGAGAGGCAGTGTGGTCCAGGCTCAGCCAGGACAGTCCAGAGCTGCCCAGAAGCACGAGAGCCCTCATACCACAGAGGTTTTGTAGGGCAGTAAGGCCTGCAGGAAGATGTGGTGAACAAGGTCACCATTTCAACAGGGAGAGCATGAGGGAATCTGGGCCACTTGTGGTTATAGAAAAGCCCCGTGGCTCATGGCAGGAGCAGAGGGATAAGGCAGAGCCACACTGCACCCCAGAACCCTGCGAGGCAATGCTTCTCCTTTGTGCATTCTCTCTGAATGACAGCACGGGTTGGGAAAGGCTGGAAATTGATAAATGTGTTTGCCTTTGTTTCCACAAAACATTGCACGGCCACACCCTGCACAAACATCCCGTCCCAGGAGGAGCTGCATTGGAATATCAGCTCAAATGGAAGGCTTTGTGCACGGTCTTTATATTAAAAATAAATAAATAAATAATAATCAAAGGCGTAGGAATGCAGGATATTATTAGGCAGAGGAAATGTTCTTCCACAGATGATCATTACGGCTAATTGCATGTTTTCCCTGACGCAGCCATCAGCCAGTAGGGGCAGTTCTGGTGACTTCTATGGACAGCATCAGTTTTCAATAACCCCTGCTTTCTGTGGTGAACAAAAGATGAGTGGGTATGGACCAGCCCTGCCTGTTTCCTTCTCCACCCTTCCATTGCAGACGTCTACCTGAGCTCTCACCTAAGGGGAAAAAAAAAAAGAAGAAGAAGAAAAAGCAAAAACAACCACTGAAACAAAAAGTGCAGAGCTGAAATCACACAGGAGCTTCTCTGCTCAAGGAGCAGCTTCATGAGTGCCAGGCACCACACAGCAGGCAGAAAGCTGCTGAAGATGATGGGGCAGCAGCAAGGACTTCTCCCATTATCCATTAATACACTCAAACTGTTTGTTAATACACCTTTTGCAGGATTTAGATGCCAGTACCTTGCACAGAACGGAGCTGGAGGTGAAACTCAGCGGGCTCCAAGAGCTGATGGACCTGAAGAAAACCATCTATGAGCAGGTAGAGACACAGCTGGGAGGGTGGCCTTGGCACACAGGCAAGGCCAAACAAAAAAAGGCTTTTTTTTTTTTTTTGCACATAGCTCCAATACAGGGAGGGCTTTGTTCCCATTTTGCACCAAACTGAGAGAGCTTACCTCACCAAGGGGAGGAAGGATACGGCATCTGAATAAGCCCATAGGGTGCAGCATGCCTGCATCTCCTCAAACACAGCAATGTGATTTCAGCCACTTACTCAGAGCCTGTAAAATGCTACCAAGCAGGCTAGGCAGTGTTTGGGGAATACTAATGATTTGTCAGAATTCTACCAATACAAACAGAATGCTTGGCAGAGGAGTGCTACTGGCCTTTGTGGGAAACTGAGGCAGGGAGAAGCAGAATGAGCTGCTCACTAACAGAACTGTGCTAGAACACATCCAAGCACAAGGCCTGAATTTCTCTAAAATGATCACTCCTGGTGCAAAGCAGTTTTCAGGAGCAGTGGGATATCAGATCCTACCCAGAATACCAGGATGCTTCCATCTTCCAGGTCTGATTTCTTCTAGGTCCCGTGTTGCTGTTCTTAGCAGCTGTCTGCACTATTTCTTAACATACCCTCCATGCAAAGAAATCACCTCCCACCTCTCTCTCCCTCCCCTCCAAAGCTGGTTTTCACATCAGTCCTTTCCTCACCTGCACCAATTGCTTTGACTGCCATCAATGCACGGGCACGCACACCCAGCAGAGGGGCGAATGCAGGAGGAACTGTGGGACAGATTTGTTCACAGCGTGTCAGTATGAATCAGAAAAGCACCCCAGCTTTGGTCCTCTATCTTTTTCCCCCCCCTTTTCTTTTTAGCAGAGTACTTGCACTACACATCAGTTTTCTCATACAGCTACTGCCATGCTCAAACATTAACAAGGAAGCACAAGGATTTAATAACAGCTAGGAAGAAGTGCACTGATAATCCCATTTTCTGTAAGATCAGTGGGGTACCTTTTCCTCATGAATCACCACATCAGGGTGCTCTTTGTTTCCCAGTCAGGGGAAGGGAAGGCAAACAAGGCATACAGGTGTTTCTCTAAGAGGTTAGAGGCAGCTGTACATAAGGGAAGAACAAAAAACACTGAGATGAAAGCAAAGATGGGGAGAGATGTATGCTGCTCCCATTCACACTGGTGCAAACCAGAAGAAACTGCATAGAAACTGATAGGAGTGAACCTTTGCTGGGGCAGTCTGAGGCTGGGGGAGCTGCCAAGTGAACGTGCACAGTATCTGCTCGGTGCAAGGCATCAGGTCCTGTCTTGTCAGGATACAAGCTACTCAGCAGAGCAGTTTACGGGCATAGATGAAGGGCCTTTTTTAGGTTCACTGCATTCATCATTGTCTGACTCCTTTTGTGACCCAGTCAGCTATGGAGAGCAAATACTCCAGTCAGTGATAGTGCAGCTTGTGCATGCCTGTTTCTCACCCTCCCCCAAGGGCTGGTTTGAGTTTCTCCAGCATACAGAAGCAGCTCTGCTGGATGTGTTTAGAGAAGGGTTTTCATTCTCCCTTATCTTCCTAGACACAAAACAGACTGTAATAACAGAAGTGGCAGCCCCTGCCTCTGTAGATACTGAAGCAGAGCTGAGTAAAGGCATCTTTCTGGAAGCACTAGCTGCAGAACCACTGACAACACCCTATTTCTTGCCCTGCACAGATATGCCCACCATCTGAACATTAATAGATACTGAAGCATCACCTGCAATTAACTTGCTTTTGATGAAGTGCAAATACACCATATTGTTGGACAGGTAACATATGTTACCCAAGGGTCCTAAATCCATACCATAGCCTGAGCCTGAACTCAAGGGGAAAAAAATACCAGATTCAGAACTTCAAAGAATAAAAACCTACAAAGTCTCCCCATCCACATGCTGCATATCAAGAAGACACTCTGCCTGGCTTAGGGCATCAGGTCTGCCAGAGTTCAGCTCTCCTGTGGCAAGTAGCTTTGTTCAACACTTGATATCTCTATTCTCTGCTATTCAGGAACTCGAGGAGCTGCTGACAGAAATTAAGGACATTTCTGTTGTACTGGGAATTGACAACACGTGCAAGCTTGACCTGAGCAGGATTGTGGAAGAAGTGAGGTCTCAGTATGAAGCCCTGGCTCTCCGGAGCTGGGAGGAGGCTGAAGCACTTACCAGGAGAAAGGTATGTCCCCTTATCTGATTGGTATGGGGAGAGGAGGGAGAGGAGAGGGAAAAAGAAACTACAGGACTCAGCAAGATGTGGAGAGACAAACTACACCTCAGAATGGAAGGAGGGACAGGGTGCTAACCTAGATCAGTCTCTTCTAACTCGTGTGTGTAAATCAGGAGTTTCATAGCCCAAGGCTTTCCACACTGCCAACCGAGGAAGGCAAGATCACTGCCTAGTGGTAACTTGGCCCACTTAGGATGCAAATGATTTTCCTCTGGTACCTCCTCCAAACAGAGCAAGCAAGAATGTGGTGAACACCAATGGACGATGTGTTCCATGCCTACAGTGCAGCTAGAAGACACTAAGAGCAAGCCCTAAATCCTTCCACATACCAGCTATTTCTTCCCTCCCTTACTTAGGCATTTCTCCCCAGGAGCAGTGGGAAACTTACTAGATTCCTTTGCTACAGCAAAGGAGCAAGAGATAACACGTGCTTCCACCTTCCCTGCAGCTGAATGAAGGGAACACCCAGTCAGCCACCTATGGGGGTCACCTCCTTGACAGCCGACGGGAGATTGCAGACCTGAACATCCAAATCCAGAAGCTGAGGTCCTGCATCGTGTCCCAAAAAAGCCAGGTGTGTCCTGGGATGGGTGACAAAGCTCTGACAGGCAGATGTGAAACTACAACACATCTAACACTTCTGTTACTTTCTCTCCTTTTGTAACACCAGTGCTTGTACTTAGAGGAGAATATCAAAGAAGCAGGAGAGCATGGTGAGATGGCCCTCAAGGATGCCAAAGCCAAACTGGTCAAGCTAGAAGAAGCCTTACAGAAGAGCAAGGAGGATATGGCTCACCTGGTGAAGGAGTACCAGGAGCTGATGAACATCAAGCTGGCCCTGGATTTGGAGATCCTCACTTACAGGAAGCTGGTGGAAGGAGAGGAAAGCAGGTGAGGTGGGCTTCTCTGCGCCTGAGCAGTGGGAGGGATGCACAAAAACACCTAGGGAGAAAGCAGACACCCCATGCTTTGAGTCTGGTATTGAAGGACTGATTAAAGAAAGAGCAAATCCCAGAAGTCCCCATACAGCTCAGCCCTGTCTCTCGCTCTGAACTTTTCCTAAAACCCTTCAGACTGAAAAGCACCAGCACTTCTCTAACTCTGCTTTGCCCAAGATGCTGTTCAGTCAGCCTTCCCAACCCAACCATGCACGCAGCTCTGCCCATGCAGCCCAGCTCTCATGAGCCAAACTCCAGCCCTCCACACCTTTCTGGAACTGCAGATATTAACACACATCTTTACATTCTCTCCTTATGTTCACAGCATGGAGTCACCAATACCCACTGTCATCAGCACCGTCCACTCCAAACCAAAGCACCGTAAGTGGTTTTATTCACACAAAATGGTGAAATGAAGCATAAAAAAAACACATTTCTAAGCTCACCCCCTCTTATCTTCCCCCGTCCAGCAGTTTCTGCCAGCACCTTAAGGAACTCCAAGCTGTTTGCTGGGGGAACAGGCAGTGCCAATGGTGAGATGAAGCTGAACGGAAGCTGCTCAAAATCTCTGCTCTCCAGAAGCCACAGCGACAACCTGGCAGCACCTGAAGCAGATCCCTACGCCTGCATTGCCCAGCCAAAGCTCAGCTCCCTGCTCACTGAAGAATGCTCCTAGGAGAAACAGAGACCCACAGCACAAACCAGACCCACTGGCACCTGTAGGCAAAGGAGGCCAGAGCACTTTCTCCCGAACTCAAGCCAATGTCCAAGGGCTGAAGGATGGGAATCCACTCCAGGCTGTCCCTTTTATCTCCACAGCATCCCAGTTAACATCTCTGTTACCAGTTACAAGCAGAAATCAACCCAGGGTTTTAGAGCCTCTCCTGTATGAAACCATACTGACATCTTCCTCTCTAGGTCTGTTTCCAGAGAGGATCTGCATTCATCACCCTTGAGATCTATCTATAGAAGCTTGCCAGGAGGGGAAAGTATTATTACACAAGCTCTTAACACAGTAGCCATCAGCAGCCCAGCCACTTTACCAGTATTACAAAACCATTCTTTCTGATCTGTCTCTGTTCTGTGCATGTCCAAGAGGTGCTCACTGATGTGGCTTTCAATGGAAGACAGCTCCAAGCCTTCCAAGCAGAGCTGGGGGAGATGTGGGCTATCAACCCGAGTCAGGTGAATTTGCTGACATCTGTATTTGCATGTCTGCTGACAAACATGCTGTCTCTATTTAGGAATCCTTGCCTACTTCAGAGTGTTTAATCAATTTTACTGCCTTTTGAGTGGCCCCTCATTCTTTCCCATGCCACTAAAGCTAAAACTCCTTCAGCTTTTATTTTGATAAGCCACCCCTTTCTAACAGAGAGCATCTCTGCCTGTTGCCCCTAAAGGCATTCCAGACTTCACATGTAATGGTGCTAGGTCCTAGAAACGAGATAGCCTCTGGTTCCCATCTAACTAAAACAAGCAGGACTTGTCTTTGTATTTATTGCACTTCTGTAGTGGCTTTTATCTTACCTGGCTGACCCCAGCTCATGCACACCAGCTACGTTGCACCAAAGCTCCTGGGGCCAACTCTATAGCTTCAGTCCTGGCCTCAGCACAGGCACTGCTGTGTCCCTCTTATCCACACCAACACAGGCAGAGCCCTGCAGTATTTTCCTTCGTGAGGCCAGGCTCTGACCTCAATCACTGCCATGTAGCCCCACCTGAGTTCACAGGAGCTGTTATCAGTCTCATGGTGCGTCTCCATTGAGTGCATCGCAGCATTTCCATGTTTCTGTAGGGTAGACAATGACTGTAGCATCTATGTAACCAGAACACCTGCTCTCCAGAGTTGTAATAAAGTACTGAGTGACACATGGACAGCATTGCATTCATGGTTTTCTCTGCATTTCTTACCACAACCCACCTGAAATGGCAATTCCTTCCTCAGCTGCCAGGGTTGAGAACTCTGGTAAATCCCTCCCAGCCAAACAAAGCTGAAATTGCTTCCCAGACACTTTGCTTGGTCCAGATCCTCAGGGAGAAGAGCACGGGACTGGAGGGCAAATACGAAGCTACAGCTTTGGGGAGCTCCCCACTGGGCACACAGCACCTTCAGGAGATGATGCTTCTGCAAGGGGCACCAAGCTGCTCCCCTGAGCACCTGAACCCTGCTCTGAGCTTCTCCTTGTTCAGTTCCCCCTGCAACTCTGCAAAGAAGAACCTCTGCACAGCTGGAGCCAAGGTCTACGCCAGGGAACCACACTACTATGCAGCCCCTGACTTCAGAGGTGCTCTTTCAGAGCACAGTGGTTTTCTTGCTGCTCCTTGCTCAAGAACACACGCAGCTGAGGGAGGTGAGGCCCTAGCAATGCTGCTCAGAAAAGCTGTGGATGCCTCATCCATGAAGGTGCTCAAGGCCATGGATGGGGGCCTGAGCAGCTGGTAGAGGGGTGAAACACGCCAACAGCAAAGGGGTTGGAACTGCATGATCTTTAAGGTCCCTTACAACACGGGCATTCTATGATTCTATGGCTCACATGAGATATCCACAACACACAAGCCCCCAGAAGAGCCAGAGGAGCTGAGACGGACAACATCTCTGCTCTACCCTTTGCTGCCTAACAAAAAGAATTGCTCTGCTTCCACCATCAGCATATCAGAGGAAGGGAGGATGCTCCAGGCTAACAGCTACAGCTCCCAGTTGTTACACCAGCTGATGGCACAGGCAAGGGCTCTTCATTTCTCAGCCTGGTAGGGGTGGGGAAAGGGGAGAGCCACGGGTAGGGTGAGCCTGCCAGTGCAAGAGCAGATGGAAGTTGAGCACAGAGCTTCCCCTGGAGGCAGAACCCAGCAAAGACCTTCCAGGAGAAGGAACAATGCTGGGTTTGTGCAAGGGCGTGCAACAGCAAAAGTGCACAGAGCCCAGGGGAGGAATGAATGAGAGCTCTGAGCAGCCCAGGGCTCTGGGAAGGCAGGGTGGGGCTGACGGCACGGGGAGCAGGGCTGGAAGGAGACAGAGCTGGTGTTGTTCAGGGTGAAACCTGAACAGAAGGGAGCTCAGCACCCTCAATGCAGGAGAACTGGAGGGTGGGGTGTTTGGGACCCTGCTCATAGCAAGGCTGGGGAGGGCAGGAGCTCAGCAGCAGCCCAGTCCTGTACAAGGAGTGGTTGTAGCTGCTTTCTCTCCCTTTCATGTTTCTGGGTGGTGGGGTTTTTTTTCCCTTTTTTTTTCTTTTTTTTTTTTTTTTTTCCTCTGTTTCTGAGCTCTCCACTGCCCAGGAGATTGAGAAAAAACCCTCTGGCCAGTGCATCAGGCTAAAAGCAGGACTACTAGGTAGAAAAGGGGCAGCTGTTAGGACAACCCCAGCTTACCATCTCACAGTCTCACTTACTTCACTGCTGTGTGCCTCGGTTTCTCCCTGACGATGGGAAAAGTGATATCAAGCTACAGAGCACTGAGGCAACGATTTTAGGCAGCAGGATAACTCCTGTACTCCACTGATAGGAGCTGAGCTATGCCTGAGATGGCCCCACACCTTTGGGACACCCCTATCTGTGCATCTACCAGTTCTTCTCCTCCTCCACCATACTATCCCTTAAGTGCTGATTTTATCTCAAGGACCAGTCCCTTCCTTAGGGCTAATTCCTGTTACAGCAGAGAAATGGCCTGCACCCCGAAAGCAGCTGTTCAATTCCATGGGGAAGTTCTGTAGCTTTTTTTCCCCCACTGAAGGGCAACACAACTCTTGAATTCTGCAGGAACACAGGGCAGTACCAACTCAGGATCTCACAATTCCCTTTGGGGTGGCAGCAGACAGCCCTAAAAGGGGAATAAAGCTGAGCTAGCACAGCAGTCAGTGTTGCGGCCACCAGATTTTGCTGCTGCTGAAAAAAAGGCAAGCTCAACCTCATTAGTTGGCCAGCTGTATGCACAATCCAAAGCACAGCTGCATCCAGGTAGAGCCACATCACTCCAACAGCAAGAGGCTTCCCAAAGATCCAAGTGTCTACTCCAGCAAGAGGAAAGGAGACATCAGATGTCCAGGACGTGGCCCAGTTGTGAGACAAAGCCCAGGGGCAAAACCCAGAGATTGATAAAGCTGTGTGCTGAAAGCAGGAGCAGAGCCAGTGCTGGTGGCGCAGACTCTGGCAGGGAGGATCAGCAGGCAAATATCTGCGTCTGCACAACAGCAACTGGGACAGAGTCCAGGAGACAAGCTGGAGCAGACAGAGGGAAGCAACAGGGCTCCTCTGCTGTTTTCCACCCGGGTGATGCCTGAGCCCCAGACCACATCTAAGGGCACCACGTGCCTGAGCCACTGCCTCCTGGGCTGGGGAGCACCCAAGTGTGAGCTCCAGGCACCCTCTCCTGGGCAGGTGATACCATTGCAAGAGCTTCCAAAGGACTCGGAGGTTTCCAAGCACTGCAACAGCCAAACAACCCTCTCCTTTTTTTTCCTTTCAGCAAGCTCAGCCTCTCAGGAGAAGGAAAACAGCTCTCAGGTTGCAAGAAACAGTAAAAGTGTGGTCAGCATCTCTCCCTGGACACTTCGTGGGGGTATCACAGTGGTTATGAAGGGAAATTGAGCCACTGACGTCTGCCATGGGGCTAAAGCTTGCCAGTAATCACCAAGATTACTTTTTTATAAAGAGTTAAAGCAAGCTTTCCACTGGACGTGCAACCTTCAGCCCGCCTGCTCTGCAGGAACCAGGCTCCCACCTGTAGCTGGGCAGCTGTCTGGTTCTTCTCACACATTTCTACCCCCTCCAGATCCAGCTACGTTCCTTCAGGAGAAGCAAAGAGAGCTTATGAGGCTCCAACTAAACATATCACAGACCTGGCCTCAATGCAGGGCACTGAGCAGCCAGGCTCAGAGGTGCAAGGAAATTCAAACGAGGGAAATCAGTGCAAGTGAGGTTCATGCTTCGTAGCAGAGGGATGGCAAAGCCTTTCACACGTTCCATGATGTTAAACGTATGGGAATGGAGATGGAAGCATATTCCTGGGGTGGAGAAGAGACGTCCCCAGAGCTCTACAGACTTTTCACTGCACCTTGTCCCCTGTTCTGCTGCAGTAGGTCCCCCCCACTACCCCCACCTACCCCTAAGCACCCTCCAACCTCCAGCTCACTTGAATCTGTCCGTCCCACTTCACCCATAACTGCTCCTCCTGGTTCCAGCTCATATCTGAAGCAACTGCAGTATAAGCAGGGTGCAAGATAAGGGGAGAAAGACAGATCCCCCAGGCTCACCTCCCATCCTGCCGTTGGCACAGTCATTGCCAGGGATGGAGGTGGCTCAGCTCAAGCACCCAGACGCTGGGAAACAGAACTCCCTCAATCCTGCGCAAAGAAAGGAGCTGTGAATAGATATTTCTTCCTATATTATCTCGGACTGTGCCTCAGTTTCTCCCATGCATCTTTGCCTGCAACCTAAGACAGGATCAAGCCTTTTTGTGGTTTCTTTTTGGGGAGAGGGGCTGTGCTACAGTTCAGTTTTCCTAACCCGACACTCCCTCAGGCAATTAAACAAGCAGAAATGAGGTATGATTTGTACCACTACTACCATCTTCCCAGATACCCGAGCTTGATGGAATACTCAACCCTGACCACAGGCACCATTTTGTGCCCATCCACCACCCCTCAGCTCGTGGGGACACACAAAACCAGCAGCACCCACCGGGGGGAAGCAGCCTTTTTGCAAGCCCCAGGAATCAGCCACCTTTGGCTGCAATGCAAATGCCATCATTGTCTCCAGGGTACCTGGAGAAGGGAGGGGAGAGCAGGGGAGGATGGAGGAAAACACGCCTGACCCCATCAGCCCATCCACACCTCTCCACGTGTCTCTTCACAAGGAGGAGCACCGCCGGCACAGGCTTTTTTGACCATATAAGGCCAAGTTCTTCTCTCCGTGGCCAATCCAGGAGGAAGGCAAACACCTGAACCATGCCCAGTTTGCCAAGGCCCACCTCCCCTGCCCACGTCCTGCCTCCTCAGGCAGGCATGCCAAGCTCTACCTGCAGCAGGGCGAGGAGACGGAGTTCGCACAGTCTTGCTCCCAACTGGCACGAGGCAGGGAAATTCTGCCCTGTGTGAATCTACCACTGGGTACAGAGCGTAGCTGGGGCTTTCCTCTCCTGCAGCCCTTCAGACTCCTTGAGTTTGACTGCTGCAAGGGAGAGCTGCCCCAACACAGTTGTTGCATCTCACAAATCCCGCCTTTCTTCCAATTATTTCCAGTCATTCACTGTCCCACATATGTGAAAAACCTCTTGTTCTGTCCCACAGACAGCCTGGATGCTTTGTTTCCACCTCCACCGGTGCCTCGCTTGCACAGGGCAGCCCTAGGGTCTCTACCTCCCAAATAGCGCCTGGGAGACAGCAGTGCCTGTGCAGACCTGCTAAGGGAGCTGCAGCTTTGGGATGCCCTCAGCCTACCTTTGGGTTAGGGGAACAGGAGCCAGAGGGAGACCCATGCATTTCCCAGTCACTGGTGGGATTCCCAGCACTGTCAGAACTGATGTGATGGGGCTGACAGCCTACTAGCCCAGTGGCTCCCAGTCTTGGCATGGCACCTCACCCCTGAGAGGAGAAACGAAGGACAGAATTGGACCACCACTTACAGATTAGTGTCAAAATTAAGACCATTCAAAAACCCCATCCAGACCCAAAGCTGCTACCAGCTGGGAGGGACACGGGAGAGACCCTGAGCTGCCAGCCCTCAGTCCATTTCCAAGCCCCACTGCTTTGCTGCAGCCACGCACGTGCCAACTCTTCCCTGGCTCTGCATGCCAAGCACCCTGACCAAACGAGCCCAGGAATTTCAGAGAAACCAGCATTCTCTTGTTGTGCTGCCAAGATTCGGTACCCGCCTGCCAACGATCCTGGTTAGAGCGGGACAGATTCCAGAAGAGTTGTGTCAGCTCAATGCCCTTGGGCTTATGGGGTGGGAGTGCCAATAGGTCCCACGCCTCCACCTCCAGGCATACCAGGGACTCACAGCAGCTGCTGCTTCAATGCACTCCCCACCCAAATACCTGCGTTTCCACAAGGCTGTCATGGGTCTGAAAGAAGCCTTACCTGAAACAAAATGGAAATTGGGTTGGCCTTTTGGTGTTTGCCCATATATAATCCTGCACAGCCCTCCAGGAGGACAAAGCACTGATGCGGGGGCAGAGAGGATGGGGATCAGCACGTGGGGGAGGGCTGCATTTTGTTCCATGGAAGGCATGAATCCAAATGATGGTGCTGCTCATTTCCCAGCACCTCCTGACCTAATCTCCCCACTGCAAACACACACACCATTCATGTCACAGAGCAACAACATCACCTGCTGGCAGCAGGAGCCTGTGGGAACCCAGAGCAAGAAGAAAAAGGGCAATGGGAGAAGCAGAAGCTCTGCCCAAAGCTGGGGACGCGAACAAGGCACCTTGAGGCTGGCAGGAGAAGCGTGTGAACTGTGGTCTATGGCTGTGTTAACCTCCAGCAGGTCTCAGCAGAGAGGGGGACGTTCCTCTTTCCAGCATGGGAGGTTATCTCTGAGGCTTGGAAAGGTGAGCTTGCCCAGACCACAGCCACGATGCCACAGGCAGACGCTGTGTGAGCTGGTGGCTGAGCAAACAAGGGAAAAGTAGAAAAAAGGTCACATCAGTGATTGAGATTGAGACTTTGCAGTTCAGACCAGGTCCTGTTTGCACCAGGATTCACATGCTGCAAGCACAGGTGGTAGCCAGTCCTTTAAGACGGCTTTCAGCCAAGAAGCCCTCCTGCAAACTTGCTCTGGTGGCTCGGCTGGGCAAGCAGGCACTACCAGCAGGAAGACCAGCTCCTGTGGGACTGTGCAAACATCAGCAACCGGAGTTTGTGTCTGGGCTTCAGTTTTGAATCTGCTTGGGAGGTCACACATAGTCGCAGCTACTGCCCCTTCTCTGCTAACTTTAAGCACTCAAACACCTCGTGCCCCTCAAAATCCTCATTAGAAACACTCAAGTGCTCACGGGGGCACCTAAGCAGGGCAAGGAGCCACACAACTCACGTTCCCCCTGGGTCAGTGCTGGCAGTTTGGGCCCTGACCACCCAGCTGTGCTCCCTCCCAACCCGACAGATGTCTGCAACGCACAGATAACACCAGGCAGCCTCTGATGCAGCAGATTGAGCTGAGAGGCATGGAGGGGCCCGGGTGAGCTGGGGCATTGCCCAGAGCGTAGGGCAGGGTAACAGAAAGCATTTGGGATTGCAGGTTGGCCGGGATGAGTCACGCAGCAGGACGGGCAGTGCGGAGCTGCCTGCTCGACTCTCCACCCCTACCTGCACGTTACCCTGGGAAGAAGAGAAACCGTGGGAACTGGGATATCGCAGCAGGCCGAGCAAGTAGCAAAACTGTTGCTGAGAAGAGATTAAAACCGTCCATCTCTGCAAAGCAGTGACTTAGCGAAAGGAGCAAAAACCCCAGAGCTCAGCAGGTCTAGGTGCTGGAGATTGGCTGCTCAGCCTGGCACCGTCCCCGTGGCAATCAGCCAGGTATTCATAACATAATGGGAACGGTGCTCACCCATTCCTGCCAGGGCCTGTGTGTGTTTGTGAGATTTCATAGACACACCCTTCAATTCAAGGCTTTGGGAAAAAAAAAAAAAGCGAAAAAAAAAAAACCCAAAAAAAAAAAAAGCTCAGCACCTGGGGAGGAGAAAAGGAGGGAGGGGGAAAGAAAGGAGAAGGAAGCACTTCAGAGCTGAGGAATCCCAGCTGTGACTCACAGGGAGCTCTGACGCAGGAAGCAAACAGGGTTGGGAACACCAGGAGGGGGTCAGGATGTGTGGGGCCAGGCAGCCCCTCTGCACGGAGGGTCCCTCTGCTGGGCTTGCTCAAGATCCAGCCTCCTCCTCCTGCAAAGGGGGCACTGGGCTGGAGCTTTGCTCATGAGAATGCACCCGGATCATTTTTCAGCATGGCCAAACCTGTCTGCACACTGCCTGGCTCCTTGTTGCCCACAGGTCCGGCTTAACTCACTCTACAGCACTGGAATTGACACCAAGAGCGCAACAAACCTCCTCATTTCAAATATTCCCACCCTGGTGGTGTCCCAGTGCAATACCAGGACCCTTCCCAGCCAGCAGCTTCAGCCCCCCAGCAAACATGTGCCTCCTTGAGCTGCCCCAGCCAACGTGCAGGGAAGGGGTTGACACCTCAAGGGAATAGAGAGCACCTGGATTCTGGTTTCCAGCTCTTTCAGCATACCCAAGGGTATCCAGTGTGATCTACCCATGTGCAAGGTAAGTGCAGCAGGGCTAAATGACACCACAAGCAACACAAACACAAATCCCAGAACACCACGAGTTGGAAGGGAACAAGGGGATGACTGAATCCAACCCCTGGCCCTACACAGCATTATTCAAACCCCACATCTGAAAGCAGTGTCCCAGTGCTCTACGGGCTCCATCAGCTTGGGGCCATACCCACTAAGCTGGTGAGCCTGTTCCATTCCCACCAGGAGCTTTCTGCATACATAACAGGGGTGAGAAACACAAGACAAGAAGCAAGGTCACAACAGATCGGTCCAGAACCACTCTGGGTTTATGCCTCCCTTGTCTCATTGGCCTCGAGGTATAAATTCAGTATTCTCTAAGCACTTTACTAGATAGAAACCTTCCTGGCTCCACTGAAGCCAGTGTCACCAGTTCACCTGCTCAGTGCCAGCTCTCCCACCAGCTGAGATCAAGGCCCAGGTTTTGACATCAGGGGAACATTTGTACCAGGAACCATGGATGGAAGAGGAGAATGGAACCATTGCTCTCCTGCTGGCTTAAAAAAATCACAAACTGGTAGTGAAGATTTATAAACTAGACAAGGAAGAACCAATGCAAAACATCTTTTTCTTTTAGAACTGTGGACTGCAACGTGCTAAAAAAAAACAACAAAAGAACTCTGAAATTCACTCATTTAGCCTTGGATTTGCTCAGAAATCTGAAACTTTGGGGCAGACAGCATATTTTCCCCTCTCAACAGCCAGACCACAGCTGGCTATTCAGCCTTTACATCAGAGCTTTCTCCACCTAATTCTGAGCCCAACCAGGGTGCTGTACAGTCCCCTGTTTCTGATGGAGCAGAAGCCTCCATCCATGCCCCCCTGGCAGCTTCCCAGACAGCCAGCTCACGCTCACAACAAACACCCATGGGACATGTTCTGACCTGAGCACTGAATTCAGTTCTCCCCGGAGGATTCGCCCACATTTGTATCTGGAGCTTGCTCTGCAGATTATACAACACGTATTATTTAGGGCAGCAATGCCAAGAGGACCTGGAGAAGAAGCCTCACTTTACAAGGTTCTGAGGGATCCCAGTGGGACCAAGGAAGACGACTCAGTGGCTGGGAGGACTTAAGCTTCACAGAAAAACCAGAACCATGAACTTCAAACTTGCTCAGTGCTTCTCAGTCTTTAAGAAGAGCAAGTAGTAACTCAAGACAGTGACGTCGAATGCATAAACCAAGCCTGGAGTGCAGCAGAGCCCCAGCCTGCTGTGCTGGGTTTCACAACTGGACCTGCATCGTGGCTGCATATCCACTCAGATACAAATATCCACTCAGTTTGGGGTAGGGTCAGCATTTCAATCTCCGCTACCTGCTGTGGGCTGACCCATTCCAATTCCATTGCCACTCCAGCCTGGGAAGGCCCCACTTCTTCACCATGGCAGTCAGGCTGTGCCTGTCCATCCAGGTCCTCCCGCTGCACAAGGAAGAGGCAGCGTCAGCATGGGAAGACCCATGATGCTCCTAAGCTTTATAAAACCATGCTGAAGTCACAGCTCCCATTCTGAAGTCAATTTACAGCAGGTAATGGACAGCACTAACAGGACAGAGTTATTGGGACCAGCCTGAAACCTTACTGAAGGTTATTATGTTGTGGATGCCCCATCCCTTGAAGTGTTCAAAGCCAGGCTGAACGTGGCTCTGGGCAGCCTGGTTTGGTGGTTGGCGACCCTGCACATCGCAAAGGGGTTGAAATTAAATGATCATTACGGTCCTTTTCAACCCAGGCCATTCTATGATTCCATTCTACGAGTGTGCTTCTGTCGACAAGCAGCAGAGCTGGCAGATTAATGAGAACTTCAGCCTGATTATTCTCATCACCTTGCTCCTGACTTATGCAGCTAATAACAGGCACTGGCATCTGTCCCTTCTCTGCCAGCTTAATGCCAAGGACAAGCAGAAATCTCAGTGAGCCTCGACTGCAACAGCACAGCAGGCCTGGCTCCCTGCAGAGCTCACGGGAGCTGGAATAGGCCTCTGAGAGCTGCTTTTGTACCAACTTCTCTACCATTTACTGAGAAGTCAGAGCTTTTTGCAAACCATCCCAGCCATGCAAGGAATGGGGTGGGGATGTTTTGACAGGGAGTCTTGGATCGTTTACAGATCCCACCCAACTGTGTCTGTGCTCACCTAATGCTCTCGCTGTCCTCTGTTTCTCAGGAACATCCAGCAGAGAGCAATTCAGATAAGCATAATGTTTCACAGAAGCTGCTATAGAAACACTGATTGCCACTGCAAAACCTGCTTACCAATCGCTGCTTGGAAGGGAGGGAGGACATAAAGCTTATAGGGGTCTTCTGTCTTCATCGCTTTGGAGTTTAAAAGCTGAACCCCACCACTTGTCTGCATGGGCTGCAGTGATAAGCAATGCCAGTGTCTCACTGGAAGGCTGAGGAGAGATGTGGCCTGGCAGCCAGGGGAAGGGGATACTTGGGGCAGTCCTGGCCTTAGGCGGGGGGGGTCTGTCATAAAGGCCCCAATTCAGCCTAGAGTGAACTTCCTTTAGCAGCATTAAGTGTCCTTCACACTTCCAGCTGCTAAACTGAAGCGAGAGAAACATTTCTCCTTACCAGAAAGCAACCCTAGCAGATGCAGAATGCATGCCATCTAACCAGAGCTATTAGCAGACACTCCATAGGTTAACCCCACGTACAGCTCTACTAAAGCAGTTGCTCATCTAGCAGATCCGACCCCCATTACTCCCCTCACCTCCTGTGCTTCAACTTAGATGTAGATGGTCAGGACCAAGGCTCGCAACATCCCTTACGTTTAAATCCTACCCTGTAAGATAAAACAAAAATAATGCAAGATCCTTGCACATCCACAGTGAACAGCTGCTTTCTGCAGAGCAGAACAGACGTGTCTAGTGAATATGTAATAACTGCCCCCGTTCTCAGTGTTTATCATCCAAGAAGCCTTGCAGAATCATATTTGTTTAGATTTGTTTAGTCTGGGGTGAGATCCAAATCCAGTTTCAGATGCGGATCTGCGTTTCACAACCGGCCTTTATTCCTCTCATGCACAGTACCAACCTGCATCGAGAAACCTGCTACCTTCAGTGGAGCCTCACAGCCAGAGCTCACCTCTGAGAGATGGTGAGGTGTCTGCAGCCCTACAGAGCAGTGTTTCCTTTGGTTCTCAGACACTGGGGAGAGTTTTCCTGACTTCACAGGACTGTATTGGTACACAGCAGTAGCTAAATGCTCTAGATAACCACATAAAGCAGGAACAGAAAGGCCAAGAGTGACTTTGGCACAACTAAAAGAGTGGTGACAGGCGTAGGGTAGGGATGCTTAAGAACAAGGACCCCCCCCACACACACACACACACAGACATACACACTCATGTTCCCCCATCCATGGAAACACTGCTCTGAAACCAGGAGAGCAATCATGGCAGGTAGACAGCCCCTGGGCTGGGGAACCTCAGGAGACACAGCTCAGGCTTCTCTTTCCACCTGGCTGGGAAAGGACAATCCCAGGCTGGGCCGCCCAGCCCTGCAGGGCTCTGTCAGCATTGTTTGCAGTGGGGTGCAGGCTGCCTGCCCCACCTGGCGCTCCCCTTTGTGCATTTGCTGAGCTCTGATCTGACGGCGTCCATCGCCCTGGGGAGGGAACTGCTCACAAACAGGGCAGGAACTGCTCACAAACAGGGCAGACGGCTCCAACCTACTTTCGCTGGGTTTTGCACAGAAGGCAAACATCAGAGGCTTCAAAGCTCCCACATCAGCAAATTGTCTGGCAAGCATCTTGGCAAAGAAGTGCCGGAGGGAGGGAAGTGAGGGGATTCTCTCCTGTGGGGTTGCTCAGCCTGTGGGCTACATTCAGGAACAGCTCATCTGCTGCTCCTTTCCTTTCTCCAGCCCCCCCAGGCACTGATCAACCTGCTCCTGCCATCTCCTCTGCTCCCCCATCTCTGTTTTGCCATCGTGCAACCACACTGCAGGTGCCTGTACCCCACAGCAGGTGCACATGCAAAGCAGTTCCTGTGCTGGGGGAAAAGGAGCCATTCTCCTGACTTATCACACAGCCCATCTGTATTTCTGTTATATGACGTCCACGGGCATATCACAGGGAGAGGAATTAGGATGAGCTTCTCCCTGTGGTCTCCCTCTATAAGACTTGAAGTTGAGCACCTCTGCTCTGCAGTCTGCAAGCCCACCTTTGTATGACGTTACGCTGAGGCTCCAGGAGCAGCTGCTGGGCTCAGCATTCAGCGACCCTGGGCTCAGCAGTCAGAGCAGGGAATGGTAACCAGGTTCTGCCCCAGCCAGTTGCTCTCTCCTGGAGACAACTGTGACCATCACCAACCCACTCCTATGGAACAGCAGGCCCTCTGTAATCCCCCCCATGTACGCTCCTGGTACGTAGCTTCTCTCCTCCCTATCTCTACACACACACCCACACATACACAGCATTAACAGCTTTACTCCTGGCTTTACGAGCATTTACACACTCAATAAAGCATTCTTTTTGCCTTGCAGTTGTGCCAGCTCTTTGTAAGTCCTCAGCTCTCTTCCTTTTGAAGCTGGAAGAGAACCAGGCCACCTCTACCAACTCTCTTCACAGCAGCTTTCAGCTCGCAACTCCTTAAAAAGACTTTCCTCCCTTTCCCCAAACCTCTGCCCTTCTGAGTCACATTCTGTGCAATGCCTGAAGTCAGCACTTCACACCAACCAGCTGAAGCTGGTCTTTGGAAAAATGCAGACACATCCATGCAGGGCTCAGAGCAGCGACCAGCCAGGACCTGCAGCCCTGGCAAGGAGCAGAGCGGCTTCGCTGGTGACAACACCAGCTAGAAATGCAGATCAAGAGAGAACACGGAGGAGCAGAGCAGCTTTCCTCCCCACCTCCCCCCCAGGGCAAAGATCAGTGTTTGGGACACCGACTGCTCACCTGGGAAAACGGCTGCGGGGAGAGAAAAGCCTGACACAGGCTGCTCTTCCTTTGCACTGTTCCTCAGCCCAGAGCTCAGGTAAATGGGTCCTTTGGCCTCACAGAGCCTGGGCTGGGAACCCCCCTCCCAAATCCATTTTGCACTGAAGGCCAAAGGGGACCAAGCCACCAGCCCTCCTAATTTCAGCATCGATAGCACAATGCTCAGGAGCACAGATCTCCCCATGCAGAGCTGCCCCAGGAGCATCCAACCCCACTCCCAAGTATCCTCTGCATTTTCTCTCCTTTTCTCCGTCCTATCTCCAAAGCAGAGACACAGCTCACCACCACCGTGAGCTCCCTGCCTCCTTCCACTGTGCCATAGCCCTTCAGACATCTTTCCCCACTCAAAGCCAAATGCTCTATTATTGCACATTTCCACGCTCTGCTCTCACGTGGCTTCTCCACGAAGGCAAGGCTTACCCCTGAGCACCATGCAGAGCATTACAGAAGCAGCCACAGCGTTTTGGAAAGTCCCACAGAAAGTTTTGAGAAGCAGGGCTTGCTCTGGCTGAGGCAGGAAAGGGGTTTTCATAGCTCAGTGTGACTGCCCTGATCCGAAGATGAGGTCAGCCACAGAGGTGATCTGCAGTGGGATCAGAAGTTATCGAGGGCAAACAAAAAAAAGCAGATTTCTCCTTAGGTATTTGTCCTGTTTAACAATTGCTGGTAGAGGAAAAAACTAAGCAGCACCTTCTTAAGTAATGGTCAAGAGAAAGGCAGAGTTAAAGTTCAATCTGAGTCGGTAAGGAATGCACTGCAGGCCCTGCTTTAGGGGCTGGAAGGCAATAAATAATTCAGCATCTGCCCTACTTGGACACCCCAGACAAGAGGAGTCAACACTGGGAATGTCCAGAACACAGCAAATCAGTCCCAGGAGACTGAAGAGCCCTGGATAATAGCCACCACCACACACATTCCTGAAAAGCTCTGGCTACTTTCACGTAGTACCCTGCTAACCCACTTGCTTCCATGCACCAGCAATAATTAGGCTCCATTGCAATGCAGCAGGAGGAGGGGACTGAGGTTCTCTATTGCGGGGGTGGGGGTTGATGGACTCCAGACCCCACACAGAGGGTCCAGCTCTCCTGCACCTCTGTATGCACATTTAAGTTGATGTATCTGTCAGAAGGGCTTATGAAGGCCTTCCATCCCCTATATGCTTTCCTCAAGGAGGACAAGGGAACTCTCAGCGTGCTACCAAGGATCCCTTCCTTTGCACCTTTGCACTCACAGAAGTGCCACTTTATTTTCCCACCACCATCTCCCATGCCTGAAACACGGACCTTTGAGGAGGTAAAGGAGATTAAAGGGACACAGAAGAGTCGAGCAGCCTTCAAGGGCCAGCCAGGAGAGGAGCCGCCCTGCTTCTCCCTTTTGATCTCCGCGTAAGCAGCACAGAGCTGCCCTTGGCTTTTGATGTGTCACCCTGCAGATTGTTCTCTCGCAGCAGGGCAGGCCTGTTGCAGCATGACTGCTCCTGGATTTCAGCTGCTGGGGGAACAAAGCTGTACTTCAGCAGCTTCTACACATTTCAGAGCCGTCAGAGTCTGGGCTGACCCCAGGGGTGGAGGGGAACCGAGAAGACTAAGGAGGGACACCACCCTCAAATTCAGCTCTAACTAAATCCCTGTCAGTCATCCGGAAGTTGCAGAAACTGCTACTGCAACAATAAAATAGAGTGACTTCATTTGGCATCACGAAGCACTTCGCAGAAGGAAACAGGGCAGGGGGTCTGCAGTGCCACGGCCAGTCTTTGGCCCACTGTACATGACTTAGATGAAGGCAGTTTAATCAATTGCACTTTAAATAAAGTGCTTTCTGCCATGGAAGGACGAGTAAGACCCTTTCCTTACCCCTCATTTCAGAGAAGTACAGAGAGCTTTGCTGCTCTGAAAACATCGTCCCTCAAAACAAAGCTGTGCCCTGTTAAAGGCCCATGGATTTAGTGGCTATGTTGCAAGGGAGAACAAAAATCCAAGCAGCTGATAATATGCATTTTGTAAGCCTGATCTACAACTGACCCAACTTGGATTCTCTGGTCAGCTCAGGTCTGCACATCACTTTGTATTCACTGAGCTCAAGGGCTTAGCTTAACACATCAGGTTATCCCTCCCTGTGAAATAAAGAGCACAAGGTGAGCAGTCTGAGGAAAGCAGCAGTTTGCCCCAGTCCCACAGGCACCTGGGGACAAGGCTGAGAAAGGAACCCACATTTCCCACCCTACAGTCAAGTTCTTTGAGACCCGAGCACCTACCAGCCTTGCCGAAGGGTTATAAGCATATCCTGAGCCCAGATCACAACCCCAACTTTTTTCTCCAAACTGGAAACCCCTTTGGACTCCAAGGCCAGTGGTTGACCCAACTGTAAGGTAAAAAGGACTCTCCTACACCAACTAAACACAGAAAACTCAGGTGTCAGCTGATGACATTTGGTGGCAAGGCTGCTGCCTGTAACGCTACAAGAGATCAGTGTGCAAAGGCCTGTTGGAAACCAAACCTGCCCACATGAACACAAGCAAACCTAATGAAAAAGCTGAGGTGCCAGGAGTGAAACCCTAAATACTAAAAAGAGCAAGCCCAGTGGCAGACCAGACTTCCCACACACCACTCATCTACGTACATACTACTCCACTGGGTCCAGAGAGACTGCACCAAAGCCTTGGAGACTCCAGCAGTCCATTCTCACTTAGTCATCAAACCTAAGGGTACAAAGCTAAGCTGCATCCGTTTCCATAACCAAGAGGACATGAGGAAGTTAACAGGCAATCTTTTCGTTTCCCTCTGGCTTGCTCTGACATACCAAGTGCTCTCATTTGCAACTTGGCCAAACAGGACAACCTTCAGCACAAGTCCGGAGTGAAGACAAGGGAAGCCCCCTCCCAGAAGCCCCCCCCCCCCCACTAAGAAAGGAGATCGGGTTCTTCACACCACCAGCTAACCTGACAAACCAGAACTTTGCAAGAGGACTGGCTCACACCTGGTAGAGAACAGGCATCACGTGTTTGATGCGTAGCTGTTCTTCTTTCAGGTCTCCAGCGTGCCAGAAACAGATGCCCATACTTCACAGGGCTGACACCTCTCACTTTTCTCCTTTAATTCACAGGCTGCAAAGTTCCAGGAAGAACAAGAACAAACGTGCCCTCAGCTGAGCAAAGGAAATCCGAAAATCTGCAGCTTCTAACATACAAGCTTGTAGTGGCAAGCTGCCGGGATTCCAGCTAAAGGAAGCTGCTTATGGGAGCAGACACACTGCTGCCAACTCTCAGTTCCTAAGCTTGATTCCTCCACTCCTGAGCTGCTCATACATTCTGGGGAAAGTGGAGCGAGACCATAAACTCTGCTGCCATTTGGAAAGGCCAACGAACGGCGTCTGCAAGGCTGTCAGTACGTACGTGTGCAGGAATGGAAGCAGACAGCAGGGAGACAGGAGTTTACAGCCCTCGTTTGATCCGGCAGCTGTTAATGCTGAACTGATAAAGCGGCGGTTGTTGCACCACGTTTGCACACTATGTTCTTCCCCACTCAGAGCATTCCTTGCTCTCATCCAGCACAAGACCCTAAAGAGACAGAGAACTGTTCCTCAGCATAAGAGTTAAAATTAAAAAATTAATTAAAAAAAAAAAAGGGGGGGGGGGGGATTTCTCATCAACTCAATTTAATTTACTTCCTACAAAGGCTGGAAGCCACAGCAGAATCACCCAGAAATTGGAAGGCAGCCCCAACTCTAATAGTGACTTGCTCAGCTTTAGCTATTTGGTCTAGGTTTTTCTACCCAAGGAAGGAGGATAATTACACACAACTTGCTACACAGCAGTGGTGCGAGACTTAATTAGTCAGAACACTTTGAAGGTACAGCACCTAATTAATATCTGAAGCGGCTGCAGTGATCATTATGTACAATGGCATAGCTCACAGCTGATGATACAGCTCAGCTCATCAGGACTTTTTCATCCTCAAAAATGCTGCGCAAACATCCAACCCATATTCCACATCAGAAATCTCCACGGTGGTGGGTGGATACCAAACTCCTTTCATGGATGGAAAAACTGAGGCAAGGTCTGATGGGGCCCCAGCAACAAACCACAAAGCCTAAGAACACAACGAGGCACTGGCATGGGAACTCCCAGTTTGCTGCTGGGTGGAACAGGGCAGCACCTTGCTGTGAATTCTGTAGGCTTCTGCAGACAACTGTGGAGCCATGGGGTTGGAGGGAGCAAGCAGGATCTCCTTACTACCCCTTCCAACATGCAGGAGGAAAACATGACACAAAATGAGTGCACCAGGATGGCAAAGAAGGTCAGCACAGGCAGCAGAGTGGTGTGAGCACACTTCCATTTCCTTTGTTTTAGCAACAGCCCCATCCCTGTATTGCAGAGATGAGCACAGAGGCTCTGCACCAGCTTTGCCATCTGTCATCCTTCATCATCACACAGGTATCCTCAAACAAGCAGGGACATCTCTCTGCTTCCCCAGCTGCATGAAGAACAATTACCACCCAGCTCTGCACAGTGAGAAGGAGCACAAGTGTCAGCCTTAACCCTCACCTTTACTTTCCTTATGTCCTGCCTCCAGGAGGCCTGTGAAAACCACGTTGCAAGATGCAAAGAGCACAAAGTATATAAAAGAAATACTCTCCAGAGCCTTACATAAGCACAGCAGTTGAGATCCACAGGCTTTCTTCTGTTGATGTGCCATGGAGCTGGGCTCCCAGCTGTCTCATCTCATGACACCTTCCTGGAGAACAAAAGCAACGAGCTGAAAAGAAAGGAGATTACTATTATTATTTTAACACTGTCTGCTAAAGGACTGACTTCATTCCTTTCTACCTGATAACTCAAGAACCACACAGGGATTTATGTTGGCATTAATTTAAGCTGTGTTTGTGGCAATATCCAAAGGAAGAGAAACAAAAAATGCTGCTGTGCCAAAGTCAGAGTAGTTTTGGAGCTGAGCCATTTCTGAGTGGGACATATTGATATTAGCAATTTTGAAGTCCAGACTGGAGACAGATAAGAAGTCACTGTACTGGTACATACACACTGGGCTGGTTTGCAGGTCTGCACACAGCCAGCACATAAAGGCTACAAAAAAGAAAAGAAGTGAGGAAATAAGAAAACAGAGTCTTTCAACAAGGAGCAGAGCAAAGGAATCACCCAGGCAGATACTATCTGGTGCAGAAAGAACATAAAACAGGCTCTCTTTGAAGAGGAATGTCATTCCAGGTGGGTGCAGGGAAGGTCTCCTGTAATTCTTCTGGTTGTTTACTTTCCTAGCAACAATTTATTAAGCTTTTCAGACAGCTGTGCAAATTCCCACGCAGAACTGAAAGGCAGAAAACCCTGCTCACCACTTTACAACAGACAGAGCCCAGGTCTATTTTCTGCATATTTTAAAGAGAACAGCAAGGAATGCTGACAGAACCCAACAGCTGTAGGCTGCACGATACTCCAGTGCCACCAGCTGCACGGTGCAGGGAACAGCAGTGGCTCAGCCACCACCCCTGAGTCACCACAGCTCACCCATAGATTGCAGCCAACATCATAGGTGCTTCATTATCAGAGAGATAAGTGGGATTCATATCCAACCTGAAGGAGAGAGAGAGAGAGAGAGATTGGGCGCTTGGGTGAACCCTTAAGAAAATGCAGGATGAAGTTTTGCTGTACTCTCCCACAAGGATAGGGGAAACAGCCCTGATTTTAAAGCCTTCTCTGACTTGGTTTGCAGCTGAGAAAGCAGACACTGAGAGCTTTTCTTTCTGTGGCCCCTCTCAGTTCCTTCAAACACACTCACCCCCATAAGCACTCTTTTTTCACTCTCACATCTCTATCCATGGGTCCCAGCAGCTCCTCAACCAGAAGTGCAGGGCAGCCCAGCAGAGCACACACACCCTTCACTCTTCAATTTGAGCTCCTTAGAAAGGAAACCAAAACTTTCTGATTTCCTGTCTCAGCCTCAGCAAACAACCAGGAAATTCCAGCCACAGCATCAACTACAACAGAGTGCTTGTGCACAAGAACTGCTAGACAAGAGCACCTCCTGGAGGAGATTCCCTTTGGGCACACAGCTGGGCTTCCCTCACTACAAGGGAGCTGCAGAACTCAGAAAAGTCTTCCTTATCTATTTCTGTGTGTTGCAGCCTGCACATACAAGCTGTTCATCTGGACAGCACCCTGCAAGCGTGACTCCTGCTAATGATAAAAGCTAGCAAAACCCCTAATCAGGTATGAACTAAAGCCAGTAGGGAGGTTAAACAAAGTGAAGTTAAATTAAGACACTTTACCCTCGTTTTCCCTTTTTTCTTCCCAGACCTTACCGAACAATAAGGAATAACCCAGATATTGTGATATTTTAACCTTACTCGCAGAGAGCATTCAAGCTTCAGGCTTACCAAAGTGGCACACAGACCTTGGGTTGTTCACCTTCCTACCAACAATTTATTAAGCTTTTCAGACAGGAAGGTAAACAACCCATAGACCAAAGAATACAATGGAAATTTATACTCAACTACCAGAGCCTACGAAAACTGTGTGAAAAAACAGATTTCAAAGGAAAAAAAAAAAAAACAAAACCAACAACCAACCACAAAAAACAAAATGGTTACTGATAAAATTAAATTACTTTTATTTTATTTTAAGGATATTGTTACAAAGAGCTCTCATTTTGTTACACTCTTCAATGAATACATGCTCTGTCAAGGAAATCCTTCACTCCAAAAGGAAGTTCACACCACTGACAGCCTCCAAACCAGGCAAATTCCATCTGTAAAGGTGCACAGGACACAGTGTGACCGAGATACAAACCAGACACATTCTGCAATGAGCCAGCTTACTCATTCATGGCTGGTAAAGCAGGCTGTGTGTTTTCCTTAAGCCTTCTATCTAGAAAACACAAGGGGCAGAACAAACTGCATCACGTGAGTCAGTAGGAATGGATTTGCCTCCCCTTTCCTCAAAAAGCTGTGTGGGGGGAAAAAAAAGGCATGTTCTCCCTTCTTCCAGGGAACATTCTTGGTCAGAAATCACACATAGAGCAGCTTGGATTTCAAGAGCACTTTCTAGGAACAGCACCCTCAGAACCCACAAGATAGGTCAGAACTGCCATATTTTGGAGATGTGAAGAGGAAGAAAACCAAATAACAATGCACAGATATTTGTTGCCCTAAACTCCCCAGGGAGGTCAAGGTCTGAGCCCAATAGGGATGTAGGAATTTCTGTATGTGACTCTGTAGCTTGCCTACAAACTCAGGAGGACAAGAGGCCCTTTGTCAGTCACTGCTGCTGTTCTGAAGGCTCCCTGCCCTCGTAATTTGAGCCGTTTGATTTGAAAAGCAAGAGGCTTCTGTCCCAGCTGGTGCTCCCAAAGCAGCACACCAGCTCCATGGTGCAGTCCCTCGTTAAGATCTGCGTGATCCTCTCTGCCATATCCCCATTGATGGCAAGAGATCGGAAGTGATCAAAGTCGTTCCTGCCCAGCTTCCGCAGGCGGCGGGCAGCTGCTCTGTAGCACTTCCAGGGCTGGGGTTCAATCAGCAAGTACCTGCACTGAGAGGACAGGAAGGCCAGGAACTCCACCAGGCCTCTGTCCCCGTGGTTCAAGTGGATCCACATGGTCACCGACATGCAAAAGCTGATGTCAAAGGTGGAACGGCCAAAACGGCTCAGGTAGGAGCTGAGGAATGGCTCTCTGGAGCTGGAGTCCATGATGTCCAAGTTGGCAAAGGATATGGAGTTAGGGAAGGGGCTGCTCTGCTGAGCCCTCTCAATGAGCACCGGATCAATGTCACAGCACAGAAGGCGCAGGTCCTTGCCATCTGCAGGCTGCTCTGGGCTGCCTTTGCCCTCCTGAAGGCCGAGCAGATGCCGGTACAGAGCCACACTCAGCTCCTGCATAAAGGAAAACAACAGGAGTTCACAGGGCCTGCACTGCTTCCTTAGCACATCACCAAGCACACAGGATCCCACTCTCAGCAGCAAGGTCCAAGCACCACCTCAGAACTTTCTCTTGATGCAGTTCAGAACAACGAGCTCACTGACATCTTCCCTTCTGAACTGAAAAGCATTGCAGCAGCCCTGACTACCAGGGAGGCAGTCAGAAACAGGACTAAACCCACATCACCCCTCAGGTGGTGTTTGCAGGAAGAAAACCTGAGTAAGATGAATGGGTTTTGCTACCAAGAATCACGCTGAAGGTCCCCAACCATTGTCAAGGTGAAGACTTCACTGGCTTCCCCAGGTGACCTCAGAACTTCCTGGCAAGACCTAGGCTACTTATATTTGAAGTAACACATTTCCTCCTCTTCTGCTTAAGGAAAAGATGTTTCCTGACCATCACACCGCAGTATAACAAAGTTAAGGAGAGCTTTCTTTGAATTTCCTTTTGTAGAGCGCGCCACTCAACAGCCACCAAATTTATTTGTCATTAGAGGAGATCTGATGAATCTCCTGAATGACAGCAAGGGAAACTGTAACAGCACCGAGCTCACACAAGCAGGTAGGCAGTGTCCTCTAGTGGTGCATGTCTGCATTTCAAAAGAACCACACAACATTTTCACCTGACCTATTCTACAAGTTCAGCTGAAACAGGACCTGGAATCGTCCTTTGACAGTGCAGACTTTTAAGCCATCTAACGGGAGGCTGGGGAAAGAAGCCACAGAAACAACTGGACTCACGTCCTCCACCAGAATGACTTTTCATCCTGAATAATTATTTTTAAGTTAACACAGAGATAAAGCTTTCATCTGAGGGAAAAAAAAAACCCAACTATATTTAGCCTTGCACTAGTGTGCATCTTGTTACAACACAGCAAAGCTGCACAACAAGAAAAAGCCAGGAGAATAAAAGCAGTACAAGGAACAGAAAGACAACAGACTCCCAAAAGAAGGGAAATTCTGTGAGATCCACCAGTTTGATTGCAAAAATCTTCCAGAATGTGTGAGCAGAATGTTGATTTGAAGTCCCGTCTGAGCAATAACTGAGGCGCTACTGCTAAACTCATACTAGATCATGGTTTCTAGATTCAGACTTGGCCGGTTCCCTGCCTCTTTGGTGCTGAGGACTCCCAGCAACCCAGTGCTCTACAGGTCCAGCACTTGGTGGGAAGGAGGACAGACTGAGCACAGCCTCCAAACCACTTCTCAGCCTCAGTATTTAGGCATAGGCAGCTCCACCCTTACCTTCACCGTTCTCTCATAGGAGATTTGAGGAGCTGGCTTCCCACACTGCAGTGGTCTGTGACCCCCACCCAAGTGCTCTCTGCCTCAGTCACACAGGCTCACACCCACTCCAGGCTGGTGCCCCACACCCCTCAGCCCTCCCAGGCTGTTTCATTCCCCATTAGCTCCCTGGGTTACTGTTACCACAGCCTTCTCCACTGCCCCCACCACTCCAGGCCACTACACCCCTCCGTTTGCTGTCTGCTCCATTCCTCCCCAAAATTCCATGGCAGTGCCTCCTCCATTTCTTCCTCCTGCTCACCCAATCACAGATTGCTTCAGTCTCCCCAGTCTGTCCCTACTGTACCCCAGACTCCTGCCTCCCCAATCTCCTCCATTTCTGGACTACCATGTCACTGCTTTCCCAGACCCCCTAACTTTCCCCGCTGTCCCCCAGTACATGAGAGCACTGTCCCCCTTAAACTTTTCCACTACTCCCAAAGTCCCAGTTCACTATCTCCCCCTCCAGTCTTTTCCACTACACCCCAGTATCCCAGATGACTGTCTCCCTGCTAATTTTTCACTCTGCCACCCTGTGCCATAGTCCATTCTCACTCCTAACCTTCCCCTCTGTCCTCCTATACCCCAGAACACTGCCTTCCTGTTCATCTTCCCCACCACCCCAACACTCCATGCCAATCTTCCCATTATCCCACCCATCTTAATATTTCTTCACTGTCCCCCAATAGTCAGCACCCCAGACCACTCTCACCCCTAATTTTTCCCACTGCTCCAGATCACTGTTTCCCCTTAATCTTTTTCCCCTGCTCCCCATATTCAAGACCTCTGTCTCCCCTCTATTTTCTCCTACTGCCCCCCAGTACTCCAAGTCACTGTCTCCCAACTTTTCACACTGCTCCCCCCAAGCCTTCCCACTGCTCCCTATATCAGAGGCCACTGTCTTCCCATGAATCTCCCACCATCCCCCAATGCTCCAGATCACTGCCTCCCCCAATCTTTCTCCCCTTCCCCCCATATTCTAGACCACTGCCTTCCGTTAACGCTTCCCACTGCCCCCAGTACCCCCGGACTGTCCTCCAATGCTCCAGCCCACCCCCACCCCTGCTCCTCAAACATCCCACGTCACTGTCTCCCCTTACACTTCCCCATTGCCTCCCATATCCTAGACCACTCTCCCCCAGCCTTTTCCACTGCCTTCCAATACCTCAGCCCACCGCCTCCCCTCTAGTTTTTCACTTTCCTCCAATGCCCCAGATCACTTCTTCCCCTAATTTTTCTCCCTGACCCCCATAGTCAAGACCACTGTCTCCCCCTATTTTTTCCTACTGCCCCCCACTACTCCAGGCCACTCTCACCCAATCCTTCCCACTGTTTCCCCCAACCTTTCCCACTGTTCTCTGTATCACAGACCACCGTCCGTAATCCTTCCCTCTGCTTTCCAATACCCCAGACAAGTCTCACCCCTACTTTATCCCTCTGCTCCATAATGCCCCAGATCACTGCCTCCCCCAGTCTTTCTTCCCCACCCCCCACACTACACCACCGTCTTCCTATAAATCTTTCCCACTGCCCCCCCCAGCACCCCCATACCAACCCCCCCATTGCCCACCCTCTCCCCTCAGTCTCTCCCGTAACCCCCACGTCTGTTTGTCCGTCCGCATGTCCGTCCCTCACCTTTCCTCCCTTCCCTCAGGAGGCCCCACCAGGCCCACCCCGCCCCGAGGTGCCCTTACCCCGGAATTGCAGCCCACG
>JAPSGF010000130.1:669814-680399 GCA_035772895.1 Perdix hodgsoniae
AAAGAGGGAGGAGAAAGGTTCCGGGAGAGAAAGGTTCCGGGTGGGAGATGTGCGCATGCGCAGATCGTCATTGGAATGGAGGTCTGCTGTGTGACAGTGGGGGTGACAGAAAGATAGAATCATAGAATCATGGAAGTTGGAAAAGATCTCCCAGATCATCTGGACCAAACCCAGCCCAGCTCACCATACCCACTGACCCCATGTGCCACCTCTCCATGGTTTCTGAGCACCTCCAGGGATGGTGACCAGATTTTACCCAGAAAAGAGTACACCTGTGCAAGCCATGTGCTGCAGCTCCTCCAGGACCGCCTGTGGGAGACAGAGTAAGAAGCTTTACTAAAATCTAGGCCGCCCACATCCGTAGCCTTGCTCTCATCCACCAGCCAGCCGGTTGCCTGGTCATAGAAGAAGACCAGATTGATCAGGAATGACTTGCCTTTTGTGAACCCATGTTGCCTGAACCTGAACCCCGAGTTGTCCCTGCATGGCATCTCATCGCAGTCAAGATGATCTGCTCCATGACCTTCCTTCTGTAGTTCCCCAAATCCTCCTTCTGACCCTTCTTGTAGACAGGCGTCACATCGTCAAGTCTCCATTTGTATGGGACCTCCCCAGATCACCAGGACTGCTGATAAATGGTGGATAGCAGATCAGCAGCCACCTCTGCCACCTCCCTCAGTATCCTCAGGTGGATCCCATCCAACCCCATGGACGTGTGAAACTGCAGGTGGAGCAGCAGGTCACTACCTGCTTCCTCCTGAATCATGGGGGATTTATTCTGCTCCCCATCCCTGATAGGACCACAAGCGGGGACAAGAGGACAACACCATCCTCCTGTAGTCCACCAAGGAAAAAACCACTCCTGCTACCTGCACAGCCACAACCATCCTATTCTAGTCTTTCCAAATCCATCTGAGTGAAAAGTGGAATTCGTAGAGATTTTACCTAAAAGACCACTTCCCAGGCCCTGCCACACCAGAGCAGGCTGAAGAGGTGCTCAAGAAACATGAAAATGTGGCAATTAGGGACATGTTTTTTTGGGGGGCATGGTGGTGTTGATTCAGTGATTGGACTGGATGACCTTAGTGGTCTTTTGCAACCTTAATGATTCAGTGATTCTATGACTGGGCATGGTGGGGATGGGTTGATGGTCGAACTTGATGGTCTTAAAAGCCTTTTCCAACCTTAACGATTCTGTGATTTGATAGGCAAGCAGCCAGTGGGAGGTTTTACAGCAGGAAAAATAAAGGCCTTGGTTAAAAGGAGTCAAGAAGACCCCCATCTGCATCACAGGGAAGGTTTGAGGGGCAAGCTGACAATGAATACAGGATACATTTTAGGCAGTGATGTTGTTTTCTATCACAGCACGAAGAGCAGAGGGCGCCAGGAACTCAAGAATCTGGGTGCACACCAGAGCCAGGGTTCAGCCCTGGCTACGTTTTGCATTGAGAAAAACAAGCAGGGTTGGCAAAGAGTCCCACTGTCCTGAACACAGCTCGAGGATGGAAGGGAAGGAAGACGGGAAGGGGAGCAAAAATAAATATTTCACTCTTCTTCTGGGAGAGAAATTTGTATTTGTATACTTCAGGTCTCCTCTGACTCTGTCTGCATTTAGACCTCTCATATTCCTGCCTCATTTGCTATAGAATAGGAAACAGCTCAATGCTTTCCTCTTCCAATATCCTTCAAAATGAGGTCTATCTCCCCATCTCCTTGCTTAGAATCAGAGAAACATTAATGTTGGAAAAGACCTCCCAGAGCATCCAGTCCAACTCCAACCCACCCCACCATGCCCACTGACCACAATCCCATGTGTCACCTCTCCACGGTTCCTGAACCCCTTTAGGGGTGCTGATCCCACCACCTCCCTTGGCAGCCTGGGCCAACGCATCACCACTCTTTCAAAGAAGGTGTTATTCCTAATATCCAACCTGCACCTCCCCTAGCACAAATTGAGGCCATTCCCTCTGGTCTTATCACTGTTGCCTAGGAGAAGAGTTTCCTTCTCTCCCGCATCCACCTTGGATTGGTCCTACTGTGTCTTAGGCCAAATCGCTGTTTGCCTTATGGCTCAGCCCGCTGTTGAAATTTGGCTGAATCATCAGTCTTTTATTTCATTTACGTTCATGACGGGAGCAGATAGCGATACCTCATACAAATGCTCACAGCCACCTCACTCTTTCTGCGGCAATGCTTTGCTTCAATTATTTTTCCACAATCACTACCCCACAGCAGAGCTTAAGTTACCCGGAACAACAATGCAACATCTTTTCTTGCTGCCAAAAAAATACATCTGTGGGCAGGAAAGCCCATCCTGGCCCTATCTCACTGTTTAGCCACATTTCTTAGGAAACAAAATCTCACACCTGCCTTTTGGGCATGGCTCCTTCGAAGGAGCAGAGATCTGTTGCAACAGATCAGATGTGGTTGGCATTGCTCTGCTCTGACAGCCAGGCTAATCAGCCCTCTGTGGCTGATGGAGAGAGATAGGAGTTTTCTCCGCCCACTGTAGGCATTAATTGACATCAGGTGAATTGCTCTCTGGAGGCTTTTATTTTTCCCACTGGCTCTAGAGAAGGCTTCGAACGTCATGTCACTCTCCAGAGGCAGTGAAAAATGCTATCTCAGCACTTGCTTGTAGCATTTGCTTGCCTCTGCTTTGTTGGTTTGGAATCCTACATCAGTTTAACCCAAGCCTAAGAGAGTCTGCTCACACCCAAGGAGTCCTCTGGCTCTCAGTTCTCAGATACCTCATGCACGGTGGCTGTGCTAAAGCCACATAGGATGCGTTCTTTGGCCATAGGCAGAGAAAGAACAGTCAGGTCTGCACCAAAACCTCGAACCACATCACGCCACAGTCCTGTTTACGTTTTCCATTCCAGCTGTGCAACCAAACCATCCTTCAATATGGCCTCACAACACAACGACGCTAACAGTTTTGCAACGGTTTATTAGCAACGTTTGGAGAAAATACAAAATCCTATTTCTGAAACTGTAAGAATGGGCGGACAAAAGGAGCGCGGGGAGACAGAGCCAGGGGCCAGGCAGCGCAGCCCTCAGATAAGGAACATCCCCATGGCCAAAGAGAAGCAGTCCAGCACCTCCGCTGTGCAGCAGGGTGAGGAACCCAGGAGGAACCAAACGATGACTGTTCCTCACCCCTCACCTTGTGATGTTCAGCCCTGTGGGGACTTCAAACTTCAAGTGATCTCTGTCTGGCTTGGGTGGGCAGCAAGCTGTGGGGACAGCGCGGAGAGGAACCAGGGCGCATGCAAGAAGGGAGCCCTGCAGAGGGACATACAAGCCATCCCTGCTAAGATGGAGCAGATGCCATGCAAGCTTTTCCCACGTGGGAGCAGAAAGCCAGGAGAGAGCAGCAGCAGAGTTACTCCACGTCAGAAGGAAAAAGAGCAAGAAATCCAGAGTGGGCTGCAGGTTTGTGTTCTCCTCCCCAGGTCTGATTGCAAGAAGTCCCAGTGCAGGAAGAGGGCTGCAGAGCTCCTGGATTGTCCTCTTCCAGAGGAACTTTAGAACTGTTGTTGAGTCAGAACTCTTCACATAAGGCTCCTTCCTGAAAAGCTGGAAAGCAGAAATGCCCACAGGCCTTCTGCTATGAGCGAAGGAAGCTGCACAGCCTGTCTGCTGAGGTGTTGCAGAAGTGCCTGCGTGGGTCTGAGTGAGAAAAATTCCTCTCTGAACTTCCATTTCATGAACTTTTAGGGTGCTGTCTTTTCTCCCTGTTTCTCCTGCCCAACAGCTCATGGCCCTTATTTGGTCTCTGTGGCGTGCTGCAGAAAACAGGGGCTCGTGGACTTCACACTATCCTTGTAGCATTCCTTATCCCCAAACCATGGTTGTTTTTTCTTGAAGGGAGAGATGAAAAACACTGGTTCTGCTCCTGCATTACCAACAAGGTCAGTACAGCTGCTGAGGGGTTGAAGCATTGCTTTTTTATTGACTCTTGTACAGTAACTTTCCTTTTCCTCTGCCCAGCTCAGGGCACGGAACACGTGCAGGGGGAGGATGCAACATGTGAGGGGTAACAGCTGGGGCAGCAGAAGCAGAGGAATGTGCAGCACAGAGCATTCTGGCAGAGCCTTTCTCTAAGACGTGGGGATTGCTAGAGGCAGCCCAGTGACGCACTTGCATCAGCATTCCAGGGAGATTGAAGATACGGGTTCTATCAGCAGGAAGGATCGCTTTCTAAATAAGAGCAAAAGGCCCCTTATCTCCACATGGAGCTTTACGGTTAGAAATTAGCCAGCCAATCCCCAAACAGGGGAACGTGAGCAAGGGGAAGATGGAAATTTACCTGTGTGCGCTCTGCCATCCCTGTCTGGAGATGGCAGGCGGCTCTTTGTAGCCAACACCAGTGTCACTGTTTCAAGCAGCGGGTGTTCACCCTCTGTCTTTGGGTAGCAACCGCTTAGGACCACGGATCTCAAACAACCAAGACACTTTCATGGAGGCATCAGAGTCTTGGGATGGATCGCAGCACTTCAGCCACTCGCATCCCATGCCAGGAAGGCTCTGACACTCAGCCTCTCCCTCTGCCATTCCCTGCTAACAACTTCCCATGGGATCCCAACCTACCCACATGAAGAACACTGACATCCCACCCTCCCTGGGTTGGGAGATGGGCCCACAGCAGTGGTCCTACTATCTGGGAAGGAAAAAAATGCAGCCTGAGCCCCACAGCCAGCTGCAAAGGATACAGAATTCCCCCTGCAGTGGCACTTGGGATGTCCCTAAAGAACAATGGGTTCTCTTGAGCCTGGCAGGCTGACTGTGGGACATCCAGATTACGTGATCCCCTGCTCAGTCTTTCTAAGTTCTCGAGCATTTCTCTGCAGAGGCGGTGGGGCTCTCAATGAATGCAGGTGACCAGTGTGGGGACGGTGGGGGGAGGGGGCACTCCCCAGCTTTTTTTTTTTTTTTTTTTTCCTTTGTTCAGCTGTTTTTCTTGCCAGCATCTTAGCAAAATTCCCTTCCCCTCCTCCTTCAACATCACTTTCCCTTTGCAGAGCTGTCCCCAGCACTTCAACATCCAATGATGTGCAGGCAGCTCTGACAGCCTCTGGGGAAGAGAAAACCTCAGCCTCGTGCCTCCCGGTCTCTGGTTTGGTTTGAGCTCAGTAGGAGTGGAGGGAGCAGGAGAGACATCACACTTAAGCCCTGCTTTGCTGTCTGGGTCACAAAGGCTTAACAGCATATATACAAGCTGCGTAAAGGAACCCAGGAGCTTTGCTCAGCTGATAGAATGGAGCCTGCTAGTGGGCCAGAAAGGGTGGGTTGTTTTGCTGTCGTTTTTTAAACCCTCTTTTCCTTTTAAGATTTCTTTTAAACATTTGCATCTAGCTAACGAAGAGAAGATTCTGCCCTGCTGTGCTCACTCCTGGCTGGAACCAAAGAATTGCAGTAAGAAGGAGAAGATGTAGATGATGTCCAGGTAGATATTGAGGGCTCCAAAGATGTATTCCTCTGGGCTCAGTGAGTATCGGCGATTCCCCATCAGCATCTGTGTATCAAAGGCCAGGAACTGTGGGAAAAGAGGAAACTCAGTGACAGTCATGAGTAGATTTTGCACAGGGAGACAAAAAGAGCTTTGCTAGGAGCTCTTACAGCAGCTTCACTGTATCCACCGGAGTGCTGCCACTTTTAGGGGCCATATCTGCCCTTTAGAAGCTCAAAACAATGCACTGTGTTGCAACTTTCTCCTTCCTTCTTTTCACTCTCGACAGTCAAACCCTGACCCTTACTCCGGGCTTGCTTCCTTCGTGCCTATTCCGAAAGCTCTCCTTCACTTCTCCCACACCAGAGGCATCCCTGAGGTCTGCTCAGGAGTGCTGCAGAGCCACCAGCAGAGCTATCACCTTCCAAGCTGCCATCTGAATGAATGGTCAGTTGACATCCTTGCCCTCCCACCCATCACTACACCCCAAATCTCCCAGGGCATGGGCAGGCTGAGCTGACAAGCCTGGCACAACTTCTGACTGAAGTTTATAGGGTGATTATAAGATGTTTAGCTTCCTCGTATTTCGCAGAAGAGTCTTTAATCGTGAATCACAGAAGAAATACCTGAGCTCACTTGAAATGACTTTATTAGCTAATAAATTAAATTGCTCAACTGCTTTTATTCACAGCATGCCCAATGGGCACCGCCTTGAGCCCCAAGGCAGCCCTCTTCCTGACCCCCACCTCAAGGTAGAGCCGAGCATCTTCCCAGACAATTCCCACACCCAAATGCAAGCAGGGCACTGCCAGGACATGCTCAGGGAGAGGGCAGCAAGGGAGCAGCCCAAGGAATGAATGGAGCCTGTTCATCTTCAGAGGAGCTGCCCCATTTCAGGGCTTTTGCTGCTTGCAGTGGAGCTTCCCAATGCCCCTTGATCCCAACCCATGGCTTCTGACTGCTCTCCTGGAGCTCTGTTTATGAGTGAATATCGTACCCAGACCTTGATCCACTCCAACCCAACCAGCCCTGCCT
The DNA here is from genome assembly GCA_035772895.1 of Perdix hodgsoniae. Classification (NCBI taxonomy): domain Eukaryota; kingdom Metazoa; phylum Chordata; class Aves; order Galliformes; family Phasianidae; genus Perdix; species Perdix hodgsoniae. The sequence continues at coordinate 676,302 of JAPSGF010000130.1, forward strand.
TGGCCTTGTACATTTTCATAGCCTCATTTCACCCCCCGGGTTCCCCTCGAGCCCCACACTGGGCCCCTGCTGCTGTGCCAAAGTCTCTCCTCCCACTCTCTATTGCCTTTTGACCTGTCCTTACAATACTTTCTGCTGTTCACACCTACTATTGCACTTGCAGCATGGGTTTGCCCATCACACCATGCTCTGCAACAGCACCATCACGTACACCAACACCTTCCCAGGTCAAAGCTGAAGTCACCATGCTAATTGCTATTTGTGAGCCATTTGAGGACGTAAAGCTCTCTACAATCCTTTGATTCACTCTTTTCCCTTCCCTAAGCACCTTTCCAGGCAAAACCAAAACCAAACCAAAACAAACAAAAAAAAAAACAACACAAAACCAATGATTCCATGTTTACTTGCTTATATTTCCTGCCAGCACACTCCCAGCCCCGTGCCCAGCACCACTTACCATAGTAAAGATGATGGCACCAAGCAGAGCGTAGATCGCATGGAGCCAGGGAACCTGGAGAAACAAACCACCCATCAGTGCCTGTGAGAGAACTGGTTAACTGGAACCTGGCACAGACATGCAGGTCCCAGTGAGCTTAGGAAAGTGCTCTGACAGCCCTGGAACTTGCACCACGTTCAGACCAAATGCAGTGCTTGTTTTAGCAAAGAGCAAGTCCCCGTGTCTCAGTTTCCTGCCACACTTTGCCTTTACGTCCATTCAGCTCACGGGTTTCCAAGGCCACATGTTGTGTTTCCACAGATGCTTCAACTCAGTGCCAGCAGACACTTCTTAGAACAACTCTGGTGGAAACACATCCTGCAGCAGCCCCAGGAGGCGTTTGCTTATGCAGACGAGCTGATCCCATGGGAAGAAACTCCAATTTCTTCCCGGAGCCAGACTGAGTTTTGTATGTCAATGAAAGTGGAATGGTATTTGTCTGTTGGAATCACAGCAGGAGATTCAACGGGATGGAGACCCAGCCTCAGCCCAGCTTGCTGTGCATGGTAACCCAGTGCACTGCTATTCCACGATAGGTTGCCCACATTGATGGCTGATTCAACCCAGAGATTGCAGCCTGCCCAAGACAGACAAGCTCATTACCTGCTGCCTCTAGCTATGCTTATCTTGACAGACTACAAGATAAAGAGCAGTTGTCTCGACGGTGTAATGGCAGCGGATTGGCACCACAAGCTGCTTTACCCTCATGTTGCAGAAGAAAGGAGGTTGATCTGAAGCCAACAAAATGCCAACTTCCTTGTTTTGGAAACACCAGCCTACTTTCCGTCATCAGGTTAAGTCCAAGGCTGACACTAATGGAGCATCTCCTGTAGGTCTGACTCTTAAAGCATGACCCAGAAACACATGCAGGGTTTGGAGGGCACTTGAAGGTTGCTGTGAGCAAAGCCAGGTGCTGCTGTCACAGCACCAGGAGGCATTCCATGTGATTAATGGTGGTACAGAGCCCCGCACACCTTCCTCCTTTAATCAGAACCTTTCAGAATCTGTCAGGCTTTTGCCCGAGTGACAGTTCACCTAATGAAGCACTCTTGGACGAGGACCAGATGCTCCGTGCTGCCACGCCAAGCTCTTTGCAAGGTGTGGTCCCAGCCAACACCGAGTTCATGCCAGGAACAAGGATGCAGAGAGCCGTGTGGAAGGCTGGAGAGAGGGCTGGACCCGTGCAAGAGGGACTGGAGGCAAGGAGAGGAGCAATAAGGTGGGCCCTTGTGGTCTGAACCACCCTCCAGAGGGGCTTCTTTTTATAGGAGAGGTGCAAACTTCAAGACAAAATGCAAGACTCTCCCATGCTGTGTGGCTACAGCTAGGCCTGGCCAGACAGCCTCCCAGCTGCACGCATCCAGAGTTTTAAGTTCTTCCTAAATTTGGGCTAGGAGCCCACTTGGTTTGGGGCAGCCCAACACAAACATGCTCACCACCCTGATTCTAGTGAAGGGGAAACTGAGGCACAAGCAGGTGGTGCCATCTGCCATGGGGCCACTACGCAGCTCCAGGAACAGAAGCAAACTTCCTCCAGCCCCAGGCCAGTGCTGTCCCACAACCCGATATCTGATTGTACAAGCAGGCAGCAGCCATGTGGGGCTTTTGGGGGGGGGAGTTTTATTTTCTTTGTTTGGTTTGTTTTTAATTCTGTTGGTGTTCCTGTGCATTTTCAGAGTAGAGTGGGACACCTCTCTGAAACCAAGTCCCAGGACTTGATGCTGAGCGGCTCCCAGCCTTGCAGCGGAAATGGGGGAACTGGAAAGAGGAACGTGTGTCTTTACTCACATATTTGTAGGGCAGAATCACAGCCAGGATGATGCCACCAAAGAAGAGCACCATGAGCATCACAAAGAGGATGCCCTGGTAGGAGGTGAAGTCAAACTGCAGGGGCAAAGAGAAGCATTACAAGGGCAGGTGCTGGAGGAGGGGGCATCGAGGGGATCCAAACCCCATGTCTGCAGTGAGGGACCCCCCAGCACTACTCCCATGTTTCTGCTGGAGGCAATTGCTTCATCTGCACCTCAGGTCCTACAGCCCAGCACCCACCTGACTGCGTGGCAGAACCAAACACTCACCATATCCCTCTTGTTTCTGTGGAGAAGAACCCAGTACCCATCACATCCCAAACACCCAAAAGCCCTTCCTGTATGTGTGCTATAGTGCCTCCCAGCATCCCAACCTAACCCTAAAAAACAAATCAGAACAAAAATCACAACAAGCTTACTCCATACATTAGCATCTCCTGACCCCCTCTATACCCCCTGACCCACCTCTCACCTCAACATCTGCCATAACCTTCACTTTGCACCCCAGCATCCCTCAGATTGCTTCTACAGACCTGCCCCCCTCCACTCCTCACCCAGAGGGACTGACCTTGGTTTGGAAGCTGAAGATGGTGACAGACAGACACACCAGGGCAGTGATCCCCAGGCACAGAAGAACTGACTTGGTGTCATAATAGCTGCAAAATTAACAGCAAGGCCAATTTTTTGGTGGGGTTTCCAGAGGTGTGGGTGGAAGGAGAGGTGGAGATAGGCAGCACCCCAGTGGGAGTGCACAGGGAAAACACATAGGCAACACAAATCTCAGGGGCACGGCATGCACCAACCCTAGCAACGCTCCTCAGGGTCAAAAGGAAAGATAGAAAACACTGAGAATGACCCAGATGGGTTTTTTTCTCCTGCTTTAAATAGAAAGGGTGAGGGTAGGCAGGAGGGGGTATATCTGTGCCTCCTGAGAGCTCAGGAGCAGTTAAGATGGGACTGAGTATAAAAATGTCTCTGTGCATGGACAGATGGAAAAGGGGAGGATTCAAACTGGGAGGTAATAAAAATAGAGTGAGCAGCACAATGAGGAGTCAGAAAGCTGCAAAAGCCACTGTTACACGCTTGCAGCAAGGGGTTGAGCACTGATAATCTGCAGGGTGGGATCTCATCAGCTAGAAAGACTACATGGTGATATATATGTAAAATATATGTATGTATGTATGCATATATATCATAAAGAACGTGTATTTTGGTGTTTGATGCTGCCTTAGCTCCAGCACCATGCTCAGCCCTAAGAGCTATGCTCCTGCTCTTCCCTTCAGTTCCATTACAGAGCACTATCTCTGGTATTCTCCCCTATTTTCTGGTATTTTCCCTTAGCTGCTGAAGCCATCGATTTCTTTGTCTGCTGCACACATCCATCAACGCCCACTGCCTCATCACCAGGGCCCCATGTGAACCAGAGCTGATGTGAGCAGAGCATATCGGCAAAAACAAGCAAGAGGGGGGCAGAAAACAAAACAAAACTGCTGGGAAAAAACTTCCCTTGTGTCACTCCAGCCCTGTCTGCTCATTGCAAGGGGTGAGATCAACCTATGGCAGTGCCCTATAGCCCACCTGTGCAGGCAGGGGGGCTCTCCATTGCTCTCGTATAGAGAGGCCAGGAATTACCCTGTGCTGCCCCAGCAGAGGTGAAGGGGTTAGCAACTCTTCATGGAGAAAGGGAAAAAAAAGAAAGAAGAGGAAAAGAAAGGAAAGGGAGGAAAAGAAAGGAAAGGGAGGAAAAGAAAGGAAAGGGAGGAAAAGAAAGGAAAGGGAGGAAAAGAAAGGAAA
>JAPSGF010000130.1:680409-732336 GCA_035772895.1 Perdix hodgsoniae
AAAAAAAAAAAGAAAATGGGGGTATCTTGGTGTTTTCAGAGGGAAAGTTTCTGTTTCAGGTGTCTGCTGGGGCAGATGTGCAGGGCTCAGGTGGCTCTTGTGGTTCAGAAGGGAGGAAAGGTCACACATGGGATCAGCACAGCTCCAGGACAGCGTGCTCAACCCACCTGGAAAGCATCCCGGTGAGATAAGCCATGGAGAGGGTCTGGAAGGAGAGAGAACAGCATTATTCTTGTGTTCACATCCCAAGGAGACACTGAGCAGATAGAGCACCTGAACTGCAGCAACAGTGATAACCACAAGGGCGGTGCAACCTCGAACAGATGCCCAAGAGAAGCGAGTTTTGCATAGTTTCAAACATATCAGTGATGAATGTCCACGGGAATGGGTTAAAATGAATGAGAGCAGTCCCACCTTCCCCCCTCCTGCACAGGACTACCCCATTCCCGTGACCCTGCAGCCTCCGCAGGCATTTGGCTTTAAACAGAGGCTCCCTTCTTCCCTTCTTATCACATTCTAGTTCAATCACAGCTCCTCAGCCTGAGTGCAGGGCAATCAGAGGATGGAATTCCTGCAGGAATTCAGAGCAGGGCCTTTTCTCTCCTGCCTGGAGCCCTTGTGAAGCTCGCAGTGGTCAGAGCAGACATCATTCAGATGTACTTACAAAGATGCTCAGCAGAATCAGGTTCCATGGGAAATACCTCCTGCAAGCAAAGAAACGGGTTGGTCAGCGGGATGCAATCAGATGTGCCATGTAATTAACGTCATTAATAGCCTATGAGTAAGTGGCAGGCTGGTACAGAGGAGGTACACTCATCCCAGTGGGGTTGGGGGATGGATTTGTGTGCTCCAGAGCCAGAAGGGCATTAATGCCCTCCTGATGTCCCAGCAGAGCAACCAGGGGGGGCAAAAAGCAGATGGATCCCTGCAGTATTTAACATTGAACATATAGAGCAATATCTATATCCCAGCAGCTCATCTGGGGCTGCAACTCATCTCCCCCCCCCCCCCCCCCCAAGAAGCAACACGTTACTGCACCAGGCCTGGAAACACAGCCCCGTCCCATCTCTGCAATGCTGCTGGTCATGTTTGAAGCAAGATAACATTCATCCTTCACCTCACTGCACTGTTCTAAATCCAGAAAGAAAACATTTTACCTGGGCCCAGAGCAACAAGCAAGAATCAGGTAGGTCACAAAGAAAACAGCACTGCAAAGAGAAAAAGAGCAGATCAAAGGGTGAAAACACGAGCACTGTGTGCTGATGCAAGAGAGGAGCTTCCAGGTGACAAGTTTTAATGCTCCACTGCACTTCTCAAATGCAGCACAGTGCCAAAGCTGAGGCTGGGGCTGAAGCAGTGCGTTAAGTTCTTATTGCTGAAGCTTTTTCCTGCCCCAAGCTTCCTGCTTTACACCCATCCCTGAGGTGGGACAGAACACCCACCCTTGAAAAAACCCCGAAGGATGGTTTAGAGCAGAGTCAATGGAGCACCCGAAGGTGTTTGTTGTGGACACCTCCCCACTGCTTGTGGGGCTTGGATGGATGCAGCCGGGTTGTGCGCCTCGTTTCCAACACCTGCCCTGCTCTGATGGGACCAGGTCACCATAGGGACACTTCTGCAGCCCTTCCCCCCAGCCCTATGAATTCTGCTTTAAGCAGCTTGCTTAAGGACAGCGGGATGCTCTGTGCTGGAGAAGGGACGTGCAAAGCAGCGATCCCAGAGCAGAGGGATGGTCCCTGTGCCCCGCTGTCATGCTGCAGTGTTTTTCCACCGCGCTGATGGGGTCCGGCGCAGTGGGAACCTGCTCACCTGCTTTCACCCTCGTGCCTGGGGGAAAACAGCTTCCAAGCATGCCGATGGCAGCACGATAGCCACTCACCTTCGGTCTAATAAATGAACGTGACGGCAAAGGCCACGGGCCATGATAAATACACCAGAGATAAACCTGATCTGAGCTCTCCTGCAGGGAAACCAGGAAAGCGCTCAAGGTGGGAGCAGAGAGCGAGCTTTGCTGCTGTCCATCTGCTTTGCAGCCCCCCCCCTACACTCATCATCTGCTCCTGTGTTACTCCTTCAGCAGTAAGAATACACCCAGGGGCATCCACTTGTACTGTGGAGGTGCAGATATACAGGTGATGCCTGTATGAAGGCATCCTCCTGCATGAAGGAGAGCCAACAAGGACAAGGACCTGGAAACGTGGGGAGTGGGGGAGAAAGGTGGGCTTGCTGAAAGGGGGCAGACCAAAATGAAATCTCTCCACCTGTCCCCAGACGCATTTGCTCCTCCTGATGGCCAGGAGGCAGATGCCCACTGCTGAGAAGGGTGCAGGTGTGCCCAAAGGGAAAGCCAAGCCCAAGTTCTGCTCAGGTCTTGTCTTTCTGCAAGACAGCGCAGCTCTCCAACCTGTCAGTGGGTCAGGAAGGAGCAAATTCTCCTCTAAGGTCAATGCTGGTGCCAGTTTCCTCCTGTTATTGCTGTTTTGGAGCTGTTTTCTACGTTATATAAGCAGGCGTCTCATCTCCAGGCCTGGACACATTTTGTGATTTGGGTGTAACTAATTAAAGACAGGTTCACAGAATGTCATTCACGGGCAATTGCGTTGCACTCTCTGTCTGCTTAATTAGCAGCACTAACACACACAGCATCCAGAAAACAGCACCACAGCAAACGTATGAACGCATGGGGTGCAGCCAAACTCCTTCCTCTCTGACCTTTGGGACCAGGCTTGCTTAATGAACGGAGCCCCACATTCCAAGCAGTGAAAGCTGCTCTGTGATGGCAACCTCAGCACGATCGCCACCCCCCTGCCCTCCTCCCAGCACACACTCAGGCAGGGCCAGGAGACCACAATGTTTCCAAATGTCCAGACTAACACTGCCTGCATCCTTGCCCGTCTGTTGGATATCCAGACATGGGATGTAAACCCAGGCACCCTCCTTGCTTTCAATGAGAGGATCCAAAAATTGGTTGGACTGGATGATCTTAGCCGTGATCTTTCCCAACCTTGAAAATCCATGAAAATCCATGAAAATTAAGCCTCTAAGGCACCCGCTGCATTCTTTCAGCTCTCCAACTGGTTTTCCACAGTGTTTACCTAAGAGCTCCCCAGTTCTACTGGATTTGCTCTGCAAGCAGTGCTCATGTATTAACTTTGGTGCTGGTTTGTAGGGTGGCAATCCCTCTTTTTGGAAGAATTAGGGGGCATCCAGTCTTTCTCTTGACTTAGGCTCATTTAGGTGAGGTTTCTCATTTCTATTTTCACCTACCTTCCCTGTCTCCCCCTGCACACACATTAAAGCAATTACAGAACCATAGGGGCTGGGAGGGACCTCTGGGGATCAGCAAGTCCTTACATACAAAACCCAGGAGTGTTTGCAAAGCATCTCCACACCACCACAGCTACCACCCAGAGCTGTTTGGCACACGCAGGGCCATAGAGAGGACAGATACTCACTAGGAAGCCCAGTACCAACCGGAGTGCACCTGGACGTACCCCTTGACTGGCTCGCTGCAGAACAGAAAGGAACACTGAGCAGAGAGCATTGAAATGCCAATCACTTCACAGCTTACTGCTGAATTAAACCTGGGAATGCTCACGGGGCGACACAGCAGGAGCTGTGCACAAAAACGCAGCAGGCTCTACCCAGAGCGAGCAACCAGAAAGCAGTCCAAGCTGCCACAGCAAGGAGACAGCCCTGCTGCTATCAGTGACCCCAGGCCTGTGGTGTTGCTGAGATATGATGGGGGAGGTCATCTCCTCAGGCTGACAGTGATCCATTATTCATTCCATGGGCAACATGAGCTGCAGTGCCCAGAATGCTCAGTCACCCGAGCTGGAGAGCTGTGGGGTGTCTGCTTCTGCGGGAGCATAGGATGGAGTCTGATAATGCTGATAACTCCAAGGGAGGGATGATACAGGGACAGAGCAGCAGCAGCTGCTGAATGTGAGGATAAGAATCCCCATCTCTGCTGGAGGCAGCACCCAAAGGGGCAATGCATCATTCAGGGGGCATCCAGAAGGGACACCCGCCCAGCAGAAGGACCCTGTGGGGGCCCTTAGTCTTAGAGTACATGGAATAAACGTTCATATATCTAGATAAAAAATAACCCAGAGTAACAGGTAGTACAGATCACAGACAGGAGAAAAGCATCACTGCAATGCAGAAACCTACCAGAAGGTGAAGAAAGCAACAATAACGAGAGTCACCAGGAGCTGGACCATCAGGATGGCATAAACCTGCAATAAGAGGCACCCATAGGAGACCCACCGCATGGTCCTGGGGGGCCGCAGCCACTGCAGCCAGGTCCCAAAGAGCAGAGCATGACTCATGACCATGCAGGAGGCTCAGCAGAGGGACACAGCTCCAGCTCTTACCTTCCTGATGAACACTCTGCGCACGTTCCGGTCATCCCAGCTGAAGGATGTGAGCATCTCTGTGTCTCCAGGGTATGCCCCGCTGCCATAGCTGGGGCTCGTGCCTGAAGGAAAGGCAGAGATTGGTCCCTTCCAGCTGTAACGATGGGGCCTCGGTGACTGATTTCAGCTCATGGGGACCCAAAGTGCAGGCAACATAATGCAGAATTGTGCATCGTGCAAGGATCATCTCCAAGGATGGGAAACGGGATGACCCTTCCACAAACCCCAACTCAACGGGGACACCAGGGTTAATCCCCTTCTACGGAAATAGCACAACTCTAAAGGTAATTAGAGGGCTCATGCCGTATCCTCGTTCACCTTTTGCTGAATATTAAAATGTTCCCAAGAGGAGCTGTGACTCAGCACCTCCATCATTCCCATCTGGAGCCTCAGTGCAGGAGGATTCCCTCTCAGCTCTGTAATTGCCTGAGCTCAGGTTGTGGCTGTATCAGTTCTTATGCCAACAGCACATTCTTCTTTCAGAGAGCGGCTCATTTCAGCTCCATCCTTACATCCAATTTCTATCCACGGAGTCAGAATGATTTAGCAGCAAGAGGGAAATAACAGCAGTGCAACCTCTGCTGAGCACCTTTCCCCAAATCCCCACACCTCTGCACTGCCAAGGGCTCCACGAAGCACCCTGTTGCTGCTGAAGCTTCTTCCACTCAAGAAAAACGAAACAAAACACATATACCAAACCCACTGCAGCCCCCACACATCATCTCACCATGCTACTTCTCTTCCAAACCCCCCCATCTGTGTTACTAACCATCTGCAAGCTGGCTTTCCTATGGGAACAGAGATGATGAGATGACATGTGCTGTATGTTCCTATCTCTGCCTGTTTGGCAGATGCTTCTGCTCCTCCTCAGAGCTTCACAGCTCGTTGATACTCAGCTCCTTTGGGCAGGTGGAGGGAAGACCCACAAAGACACAGAGGAGCGCTACAGTAAAGCCCAATTCAGAGCCCTGGCCCTGAATTTCTTCTGTTTTACTGGCAAAAGGCTGCTTGCTCTTATTGCAGAAGCCTCATCTCCAGATGCCCCCCGGCAGCAAATAAATCCCTCGTGCTCTTTTGGTGCTTAATGAACCCCTTGTGCCTTCTGCCCCAGCAGGAACGTGCTCCTCCGTGCATCCTATTTCTGCACGGTCTGTTATCACAGAGCACCTGAGGTCTGTGTCCCCGGGGCACCGCTGTGCCTCCTGCGTCACAGCAATCACAGCATCCAGCACCACATCGCACCTCAATGCCTCCAAGGAATGGAGGGCTTTCCTCCTGCCCCGAAGCATCCCCAGCAGCAAGCCACCTCCCACCCACGGCCCTGTTTGAGGCACAGTGTCCCCACTGTGGGACTCCAGACAGCAGCCCCAGAGCCACGTGTCACTGCACTGTAGTCTCACGTGAGCCATTAAGCAGATGGGGTGGGGATGCCATTAAGTAATGGGGCATTGCATCCCCACCTCCGAGACCCACAGCGTGGGAGCAGGGAGAGAAGGTGAAATCAGGGAGAAGCAGTGGCAGGGATGAGTGCAGGGAACAGCTGCAGAGGGAAAAGCCAGCCAGGATTGTCAGGATGGAGCAAGGGATGATGCAGCACCAAAATGTGTCCTCTGGGAGCCCCAAAATACTGGCACCCAAACCCATTTCGGCTTCACTCATCCTAACCCATCACAATAGCAGGAAGACCCAGATGGTGGTTACAGCAAGCTGGGAGGTTATCTGTCCTCTCTTTCTGACCCCTAAAGGCAGACGAGAATGGAAAAAGACCGTGAAACCATGCAGGCACACACACCTCAGCTTAGCTTGCTCTGCCCCCTAACCCTGCAGCTCTCAGCTCCTACAACTGTGACCAGACCTGCTGGCTGGAATGGGCCAAAGAAAAGCAGAGGGAGAGAATGGAGTGGAGAAAGAGGGCTCAGGACCCTTTAAACGCAGTCTCTTTGGTGCTCCCTGCAATTCCAGCCATGCTGATGGAGCGGTTGCCCCCCAGCAGCCTCACTTGCCCCCACTCTGCAGCCAGCAGCCACCTCCTGCACCTCCAGCTCATAGCCAAAGGCGGACTTTGTCTGCTTGCCACAGCCCCTGCAGAGGGGAAGAAAAGCTGTTTGTTCACCCAGGGCTGCCCTCACCGCCCTGCAGACCAATGCTGGAGCAATGCAGCCCTGGAGTGCAGTGACATTTCCACCTCTGCTGCCTCTGAGTGCTTCCCCGCAGCCATGGGGCATCACTGATGCCATAGTTTTGCACGTTCAGCTGCTTCTCTGACAGAAGGAGATGGAAGGGGTGGGGGGAGGATGAGGCTGCATCACACCAGGATAGACCCAGCCCCAGGAGGTGGTATTGCCCGGTGCAGCAAAATGGAATTTCCTCATCCCTATATTGGAGAGGAGCAGAGCACTGGGGCTAGTCCCATGTACGGGAGGAAGGCAGTGTGTTTGAGGCACTGGGCAAGCCAGATAAAGTATTTTTATGTCTTTAATATATTTCTATATAGTAAATACAGAAATATATAATGTTTTCCTACACTCTCTATAGCTAATAGCCATAACCCTATAAGCATCCCTACGACAGACCACACCAGCTCCCCCCCATCCCTGGCTCCTCTCCCCTCTACAAACCTGGGGAGAAACTCTGCACCACCCTCCCAACGTGGGTACTCACTGGGGTCAACATAAGCCCAGCTGGGATGCAGTGGGACGGATGGAGGAGGAGGATAAGTACCCATCTTCACCCCCTCTCCTGCTGTTGCCTCCTCGTAGGTTGGAGGGGCCGGGGGGGCTGTGGCATTTTCCTTCTTCTCCCCCTGCCCCTCAGGGTTGGGGGGTTTGTTGTTCACTGAGAGCTGCATAGGAAGGGGGGAAAAAGAAAAAAAAGGAAAAAAAAAATTAGGCTATAAAGTGGCACAGAAATTACCTTTCAGTATGAAATCAGAAGTGGAGGTCGGGGGCTTCATTATTTAGTCCCAGGTTGCAGCAGCCCCCCAGGGGAATGCATCTTCTGATTGAGAGAGAAATGGGAGGACACAAAGGGGATGAAAAGCTGCAGATAAACTGGGGCTGAGGGTGCACAGCTGTGCCTCAGCTCAGGCATAACACAGGAAAGCACCCAGGTCTTTTTTTTTTTACTTTTGAGCCCACTGCTTTCTGAGCTCTCTCTCTCTCTCTCTCAGAATAAAAGCTTTCAATTTCTAGACAAGAAACACCCTCAGCTCTTCCATTTTCACTGGTACCCTCACTTTGGGCAGTTTCTCCCATCCCCAGTGAAGTGTTGTGATTTAGGCCTCCAGCATTACCTCTGCCTGCACCAAAGGTGCACCTTTGTTCACCCAAAGATACAAAGTCTTGAAGATGCACCAAACGGATTTGGGAACCCGCATAGCCAGAATAGGAAATCCCAACAAACAGCCAACCTCAGGCTTCCAGCAATATTCCTTTTGTCCCAGAATGAGCCATGGACCAGGCATCCTGTTCCTGCTGGCAATGTAGGTGCTAGCTCAGCACCAGGAGCCCCATGGTCCACAGGGCTGGAAGCCCCAAGAAAGAAGCAGAACAGTGAACTGGTACCGAGACAGACAGCACAGTTCCTGCAAAAAGGTCTTTAATTAAAGGTGCAGCAAACCCTTAGAAATAAGGCTAGGTGCCACACTTGGACACAGACACATCTGCTTTGGGATGAGAGCGCACTACATCCTCTGCTCTGCCCTCTATTACAGTGGCCAGGACCATGCAGACCTCCCTGAGATGCCCGAGGAAAAATGCAGGGCCAGCACCGCATCCAGGCAGCCTCCAGCATCGTTGCCATGGCAATGGTGCACTGTGCTGGCAGAGGATGCACACCAACCCCCCCTTCCCCAGGATCAGAGCATCGGTGAACCCCAAAACACAGAGCTCCCTTCATCAGGAGGTGCCAAGTGCTGAGGGGAGTGATGGGAAAGCACGAGCACCCCGATATCCATGATGAGAAGGCAAGAAACGGCCACAGATGGGCTGAGCTCCGCATCCAGCACCACAAGAAACAGCCACCAGCCCCACAATGACTGCTCCATCCCCTTCCTCCACCAAAACACCACTGCCACGGGGACCACCGTACCCTCAAACCGGGCTTTGCTCAGACACCCAGCTCCCCCCCCCCTCTGCAACAATTTCTTTATCCCTTAAACCCTCTCCATCCAACCCATTCCTCCCACCCCCACCTCCCGAACCATGCAATAATTACGCACGCATGACGACTCACCAGCCCCGCGCTGACCTCCCACCTACCTTGCCCTGGGTCATGGCACCTCACTAAGGTGCTGCCAGACCCAGAGGGAAGGGACGGAGCCCCGCACTGAGCCCCTTCTTCTCCCTCTCCGAGTGATTTGGGGCTGCCTGCAGCTGCTGCAGCTCACACTGATGCCTTCACCTTCTAGCAATATCCACGGAGCAATGGGAGCTGGAGAGAGGACTGTACCATTCCCAGCCTGCAGCACAGGGGGAAGCTGGGAAAGAAACAGCTCAAAATGAGGGCAAGCAGTCACTGGCAGCAATGGGGGGGGATGCACACCAGCGAGGATGCGTGCGGAGGCAGCATTTGGGTGGGAAGCAGCTGCCTCAGAGATGCTGAGCTCGGGGCAGGTATTGCAGAGGAGAGGGAGATGCAAAGGATGCTGCGTTGCTGCAGCATCACTGCTGTGTGCCAGAGCCAACTACGGGCTGAGGAGCAACAGCCAATGGGCCCTGCTGTATCCAGGTATGGGGCAAAGGAACGCCACAGTTGATCTCTCCATCACAAGAGCAGCAGGAAGGAATGGTGCACAGCCCTGGGTCCCTCCCCTGGCCCTTCCTAGGCTTTGCACAGAGCAGGGCAGAGAGGCAGAGGCTCGTTTCCCCCCCTTGCATTGCCCTCTCCAGGGGGCTGGAGGTGTCCTGTGTGTGTGCATAAGCCTCATGCAGCCCCCACCACTGACAAATATTTCTATATCCCATCCTCGAAGGAAGGAGCTGAACTGTGTCTGGCTCCCAGCACATCAAAAGCAAAGTGCGCTGAGTGAGAGAGATTTCCTTTCCTTGGAAAGGGGTCGATGGAAGGGTTAAAAGAAAAGCATGAGCTGGAAGTGAAGGAATGCAGCCCAGCAATGTACAGCTGGCACCCATACAGACCAGCCTGAGCTATTCAATCAGATTACCGCAAAGACTGCAAAAACTTGTCAGGATCATTCAGAATCAATTAAGTGCCCATTAACCAGAAGATCCTCAAGGGCTTTCTTTCTGCTTGGGGTTGAGCAGAGGCATAGAATTGGGCAGGTCCAATGCTAGGGATGGAAACCTGAGCCAGAGGGGTCAGGTTTGTGCTGCTGCAGCTGAGCATGAGGAAGTGGTGATGCTCAGCTCAGTGACATCACCCTCAGTCTCCATCCAAGATTTGGGGACGGAACCTCCAGGTGACATGTGGTAAGAAAGCAGATGCTTGTTTTCTTAATGGACCCCAGAGGGGTTCTCCAGCTGCAGCCCCCAGCCCAGCCAGATTCCTCCATGGGATAACATGGGGCCCCACACACTCCATCCCAACCTGAGAATGCTTCAGAGAGGCTGGAGGAAGAAAAGCTCTCAGCAAAACAAAACAACAAAAAAAAAACAGATGGCATTGCCCACCACAACAGTCTCCCTCTAAATAAAAAGCAGCAGGGAATGGAACCACTCCCCTCCTCAGCCCTTTGTCTAAAAGGGCCGTTCTCACCCCGGAGCTCAGTCTTCCCTCTTTGCACAGCCCCAGAATCTGACACCAGCAAGGGTTGTTGTCACTGGGCACTGAAATCCATCGTGCCTTATTCCAGCCACGAAATGAGCTGGGGGAGCCTACAAGCTGCAAGGCTTCAAGTGAGTCCATTCCTGCCACAAAATAGCAGGGAATTCTTCGCAGAGGAAAAGAAAATCCCTTCAGCTTCAGGAGAAGCATCCTCCACCTCCAGAATGAGCTGCTCCCAGCTTGATTCCTTGCTTTCCGAGTTGCAAGGGCTCAAGCACAGCAAAGTCCCACCATGAAGGTTATTTTCTCTAAATAACTGCCATTCCCCACTCTCACAGATCCATCAGGAGGATAAGTGCAAGCAAGGCCTACAGGTGTCGAGCTCAGCATCCCTGCTGCAGCTCCCCACCAAGTGCTGGTCCAGCACCGAGCCACACGAGGCAGCTGTTTTCCTGCACACACGCAGCTTTCAGGCTCTACAATAACAACACAAAAATATATCTGTCAAGGTCACACCCCGCCAAATCCACAAGGGATTCTGCAGGGATTACAGTAACTTCGCTGAACGCTCCACCGCATCAAAAACAGCGCGAAGAAAACCAGATGGGATAATTATGGGATCTGCTGCATCAACACACACGATGGCACACCCAGGAGCAAGTGTGTTTTCTCCTATTCCCAGGAGGGAAAAAGCCCGCACTAGCAACAAACACTCTGATGCTGCCTTCAAAAAGAGCCAGAAAAACAGGAATTTACTCGAGGCTTTCAGGCTGCTGAATTATCCATGGATTATTAATGCTAAATCCTGCCACTGGGTTTGGTTCCTGGGTGGGAGACTAACAGGCACATATGGAAAGTAATCTGAAAGGGTAATAGAAAAAAAAAATCGTACGTGCTTGGGGGTCTTTGCCCTATCATTGTCAGCACTGTCAGCACCCAGGCAGAGCTCCCTGCTGACCACTGATCCCATGTGAGCCATCCCAGAGCTTCACCTCCATGAGAGGTGCAAATTGGGTCCTAAGAGTCAAACACCAACCTCTCCTTGGCAGCTCAGACCTTCATCTCTGCTACAAAGCCCTTCAGGTGAAATAGCCCCCTCCTTCCCCGGGCTCAAAGAACAGAGGAAACTTCTCTTTACTACACCATTTAAGGAGCTGAACAAACCAGAGCTATTTGAGACAGGATGCTCTCCCCGCTGGCTTCTGCAGAGAACACAACTCTGCAACCCAAGCTTTGATACCCAATGGCTCTCCATCATCCCCATTATACCATCAGTTCTTTGTTGCCTGTAGGGAAATCCCTACAAAAGCCCTGCTGATCACAGCAGCTAGATGAGAATTAGGCCCCCATGTTAGTTAGAGCAGGCTTGCAATGAGTTGTTGGGCAGCACCTGGGGGTCATCATCTGATTGACTCCCACTGCTGCTCACAATTGTTTGCCCATGCCATGGGTTTGAGGCAGTGCTGGGACTGACGTGCCCTGTTCTTAACACTGTGATTATTGCATTCATTGAATTGCAGAAAACAGTGAAGAGGTTAAAAAATAAACGGAAATGAGATCTGTGATACCCGCAAACCACGTCAGAGAGAGTAACAACACACATGCATACACCAGCCAACAAGACAGATAAACACGAGGACAGGGCACTCCCTGGGATTACGTTGTTCAGCCGTTCAGGAGTGCACTTCACTCATCACCCCCAGAAGAATATGTTCTTACCACCATCGTGTGCATCAAATACTTTGAAATGAAAGCAATTGCACAAATACGCCCGTGCTGGGAGTGGGGGAAGAGAACAGGTTTGGGTGATGCATGGAGTGACGCCCTCATGCTGTGTGCAGTATCTTCTTTAGAACACGAGGAATGCACTATATATAACATAATCCGGGGATGTGCACACAGATTTTTGTAATTCTTCAGAGCCCGTGGAATAAATGGTCCGTGGCATTGATGTGATGCAGCAGCCTGACAGCCAGGATGCAAACAATTAGCGGGGAGAAGAGATGAAGAGAGGTTTGGGCAACTTTGCTGCATCCCAGGGTTCTGAAATTGGCCACAAATCCACATGTGTTGGTGCCATCCTGGGAGGAGTCTTTGCACTGGGAGCTCAGCCTTAGTTGGAAGCTGAAGAGTTTCCCATCTTGAATTAAATCATGGGAATAGCTCATAACACGTTCATGCTCCAGGCCCACAACATTGGCCTCTTTGCCTATATTCTGAGCAAGCATCTTTGCATTTCCCCATGGCTGCAGAGATCCCAGGGAGCCACTTCCCCTTCTTCCTTCTCCTCCCAAAAGCACATCTTTCCCATCACATTCCTGCACATATCACGCTGTGCTGGGAGATGGGTCCCTGCCTTGCTTCTCCTCAAAGTCATCCCTCTCTCTGTTCACTATCATCCTGTGCATCCCATGGGCTGTGACCATGGCTCCCGTGCTCTGCAGTGCCCTTTAGCAGGGGATTTGCAGTCCTGGTGTGTGCTCTTTGCATGGGATTTTCACCATCGCTGCTGTACGACAATGACCCCCGAGTGAGCCCTGGCTCCTCCCAGCTTTGCATTGCAGCCAATTTACAAGCTCCACTGAACCAACAAAAAGAAACATAGTTCCTTGGGCAGCTCCATCCCACCCAGAGAGAGCAATGCTCCCCACATGCTGAGCTTCTCCAGCACAGTCCTGGAGGAGCTGCCCACACTCCTCTCCGATTTGCACGCCATGTGGATCTGCAAGGACCCAGCACTCCAGATCCCACCTGTGCAGGTGTAAGTGCAGAAGGAAGTCCCTTCAATTGCCCACCTATTTAAAACAAAAGGAAGAACAGTAGTAATGAAACCTACTCCAAATTCTTTCTACCAGAGGGTTGTAATTTACCCTGCTGAAAGCTCAATCTTTGCGCCGCACCCAAAAACCCTCAGAGGAATCGACTAAGTAACCACAAATAAAAATACCCCAAGATGAGCCTTTATTCTCAGAAGTGGAAGAGAGCCAGAGGCCTTACGAAACCAGCTCTGTGGTTCCCTTCTTATTGCTTTTTTGGCATGGATGTTGGTATCTGCATAGCACTGTAAATCAGGGAGAGAAAGAGGCACAGTAGGGAGAGGAGGACGAAGGGCGATGGGCAGACAGGCAGATAAAGAGGGATGGGAGAGGGAAGAAATACAGCACTCTCCCTTGCAAAATTAAATGCAATTTGTTGCATCTTTTCCAGTCAATGTGTGCTTTTAGTAAAATCAGATTTACGAACAGATTGGGGTCTGGCCGAGGAGTGATGGTCACAAACAGGGAGGCTGTGCAGAACCCAGCCTTGGTGGAAAGCACCAATGGCCAACAATGAACACCACTGAGATCTTTTCTCAGGTGGTATCAGATACATCTCAGTGTTCTGCTCCTATCCCTGCCTTTACTGCCTCTTTAGATATAGCATAAGTCTCCATTTGGCTTGCAAGAAAATCCCTGAAGCTATGCAGGCACCATAAAAAACAGAAGTATTACTTTGTAGGAAGGTGACCTTCACCAAAGCTGCTCTCATTTTGGAAGATTCATGAAGAGGACCATTGGGGAACTCACACAGCACCATAACCCTCTTCCAAGTGCTTTGGCAGAACAGATGAATGGTTTCTGTCCAGTCATAGCCCTAGCAGGAATAATTTCAAGCAGGTGGGTCCTCATGGCCTTTGACCAGAGCCAAACTCCCCACAAGACCACTCTTTCCAGCATGACTTGGGGCCAACTGTCCTGTTCACTGCTGCACTGCTGGTTTCCCAAGGCTGCATGAGGTGGGAAGCCACATTGTTTGCTAATTGTTCAGCAAGTTCTGCTAAAAAATCCTTTGGGCAGGAAGCTACAAGAAACTCCTGGCTGGGGGACACACCTGCTGCTGTTGAGACTGTTGAGCATGGATCTCTGTGCTCTACTAAAACAGAGGCAGAAGCAGCTTCAAATATATTTCTGGGTTCTAAATGACTTCTCAGATTCATAGAATCGAGGAATTGTTAAGGTTGGAAGAGACCTCTAAGACCACCCAGTCCGATCCCAACCCATCCCACCATGCCCACTGACCATGTCTCCAAGTCCCACATCTCCACAGTTCTTGAGACCCTCTGGGAACAGTGACTCCACCACTCCTCTGGGCTGCCTGTGCCAATGCATCTCTTTCAGAGAAGAATGTTCCTGATATCCAACCTGCACCTTCCCTAGCATAACTTGAGGCTGTTCCCTCTCATCCTAATGGCTGAGAGGGATTTGATGCAATCTGACATCACATCTGGCTTTATCTCCCTAGCTACTGCACTGGAACCTGAAAGTGATACTTCTTTTCACCAATGGGCACAACGTGCATCAGCAGAGTGGTCCCTGAACAGAGATGCTGAGTTTGTAGCCTCTTCCTAAAGGTTGTGCTGGCAGACTCACCCCTGCTTCTCTCCCAGCAAAGAGACTGCAGGCAAAAAGTGAATACACAAATTGGTGCCCACAACACTGATGGTGAGATAACACCGGTGCTGCAACAACCTCTACAGTACCTTACAGCATCTCACATCCACGGGGCTGCAGAAAACAGGACAGGAGGGGGACATCACTTCTAGAGCCACCAGGACAACCCCTGGCAGTATCTAGAGTTGCACTTAGAATAGTAATAATAATAATCCAGGAAAACCATCTAAAGATACCTGAATTCAAGGCTTTCACCCTTGTGATGAAGCTTAGGAAGTGTGCAGTAGATGAATGGACAGTGAGGTGGGCTGAGAGCTGGTGGCCAGCAGAGCTCAGAGGGCTGCAACCAGCCGTGCTGTCTGGTAGGAGGCTGGACCTAGTGCTGCTCCACAGGGATGAGTGCCGGGTTCGGTCTTGTTCAGCATCTTCATCAGTGACCCAGATGAAGGATGGAGTCCACTCTCAGCACGCTCAGTGATGGCACAAAGCTGGGAGGAGTGGCTGAGCCAGCAGAAGGCCGTGCTGCCATTCAGCGAGCTGGACAGGTGGCGAGTTGGGTGGAGAGGAACCCGACGAGGTTCAACGTGGGGAACATGTGGGGAGGAAGAACACACACATCAGTTGTGGGTCAGGGGCTGAGTTGCTGGAAAGGAGCTCTGTGGAGGCGTCCTGGTGGCCGACAGTTAGACCATAAGCCAGCAGTGTGCTCTCATAGCCAGGAAGGGCAATGGTGTCCCAGCCGACCAGCGATTGACCAACAGCTGACCAACAGTTGGCCAAAGGATGGCCAAAGGCTGACCGTGAGCCAGCAGTGTGCCCTGGTGGCCGAGGTGGCCAATGCTTCCCTGGGGTGCTCTGGCCAGCAGATTAAGGGCGATGATCTTCCCCCTCTGCTCTGCCCTGGGGGGTTTACGTCTGGAATACGGTGTCCAGTTCTGGGCTTCCCAGTTCCAAGCAACCAAAGATCTTCCAGGGAGAGTCTAGTGGAGGGCCAGAAAGGTTAGTGGCCTGGAGAATCTCCCATTTGGAGGCAGGCTGGGAATGTTCAGCGTGGGTGAAGGGAGATTGCAGAGCCTACACCTGGGGAGGAAGAACCACGTGCATCAGTGCAGGCTGGGAGCTGAGCTGCCGGAAAGGAGTTCTACAGAAAAGAACCTGGGAGTCCTGGTGGCCAACAGGGTGGCCACAAGCCAGCAGCATATTTTGTTGGCCAAGGAAGCCAATGGTTCCCTAGGGGAAAATGCTTTCCTGTGCAACCTGCTGCAGGGAACCTTCTTTAGCAGTAGGGTTGGACTCAGTGACCTCCAGAGATCCCTCCCAGTCCCTGTGATTCCATGATTCTGTAAATCAAGCTTGTTCACTTCTCCTTCCTGGACTTTTGATTTATACCCAAATGCTGAAAGCCATGCAACAGACCCTCTGATATTGGATGCTCCATGACTGATGTCAAATCCATGTCCCCCACTTACACCCTCTGGGAGTCTGGATCACAGATGTGATTTGTTTTGCAAACTTGACACAGCGAATGCAGTGAAGGGTGACGCTGAGGTCTCCTGCTCACTCCTGTCACCTGGGGATGATGCTGCAATCTGATTGATTTTAATTGATGTAATATTCATCCCTGAGTAGGTAACGCTGAGCACAAATTACTCACACAGTCTGCTAAGGCCGAGGGTCTAGCTCATATCAAAACCTGGTGGCTACATGGATATCCCAGTCTATGGCGTTGTTTTACCGATTCAAGGGAAAAAGAAATAATTATTTTCCTACAAACGTTTGTGCAACATATGCCATGCGTTGGCCTTGAACTTTGTCACTCAGACAGGAGGAAAACGCACTTCCTCCTACACCCCTTAAGGAGTGATTGAAGGGAGCTCATCCCTAGGCTCAGCCCTCTCTCTGATCTTGCAGTGTGTTGGGGTTGGCCGCATTCTCTCCATAGAATTCCTTTGCAGAAAAGAAACCGTGATTTCTCCCTCTTCTCATTTCTCATTACGGGACTCATTAGCAAAAGAAAAACGATTTTTTCTTGCAACAAGGCCAGCAGAGGAATGCGGGGATCCTGCCATGATCCGTAGCCCAGCTCCACCAACACCAGTCTTGCTATGTACCTTGAACAAAGCCTTGGGCAAACATTCAGGACTGAACTTGCAAGTCTTTAAAACGGGGTAAAAAAAATAAAGCAAAGCCCCAGCCCTGTTCCTGGTCTGTGCTCAAGAGCAATTCATTGAAGTCAGTGAAGGAAATCAGAGCTGCATTAATCCCTCTACTTCAATTAAAATGAGAACAATAAACACTACAAGAGCCAGCAGAAGCTTTTGTATGAATAGGGGTTTAGGCTTTGGCCTGAAATGTTGGAAAAGGTGTTGATTTTCTTCCATTTTACTGTGTGAATGTCCTTCAGAGGCGACACGACAATGGGAGAATATGATTACTCCCGGTGGTCCCCTCTTCTTGAGGGATACAGACATTACACCAAAAAAAAAATCACAAGCAGCAGAACCCCTCAGATCTGGGTTGCTAGAAAGTTTTCTCAAGATTTAGTCCTGCTGTGGGTTCTCCTGTGTCTAATACATCCCTGTGCATTAGTATTTGGGTCCTTTGTTGTCTAATAAACAGGGCATTGGGATTCTCCAGCGTCCAATATTTCCTGCACAAATGAGGGTTCATCTGTTGGGGAGAAAGAGGAGTGGTCTGCCGCCTCTCTCTGTCTGCAGAAAAGAGCCAAAAACTGGAGCTTTGAGCTCTGGGCAGCACCTTCACCTTCTGCATCCAAGCAAGAAAACCCACACAGCTCTTTATGCAATAAATCTTTTATTCTCCGTAGCTCAGAGGTATTTCAGATGGAATGGAGATACCTGAAGGATGTTTATACTTTCCTGAAAGCCAGGGGAGCAGAGATATCTGAGCCATCTAAGTCACTTGAGAAGTACGCTGTTGTGCAAGCGTGGTTCCCTCGCTTGCAAAATGTTCTTCAAAAACGTGTTCCTGGGCCTTGCTCTGCCATCAGGAGGAGGCACAGTGCATCCCCATCCCCAGGGGAGGGCTGATAGTACCGCTATACTCCACAGGATGTAGATTGAAAGGCAAAATAATGACGTTCCCATCTCCATTTCACTGCAGAGCTCTTTGCTGCTCTTTAGGCTGCAGTGGCAACAAGGCTTTGTTCCTCCAACCAGCACCAGCAGCTCCATAAACCCCTCCTCACTACCAGCAGCCCCACTCCAGGCTCTTTAGGCCTCCCCATCTCCCATTCTCTGTTTTGCAGTATGGAGGTGGCACAGTGCAGCAAGGCAGGAAACACAGCCCTGCCTGGATCACTGCCTGGCAGCAGCAAACCTGGCTCTGTTCCGTGCTCCCTCTCTGCAATCCAGAAGGATTACGTTCCCTGCAATGCTGGAGCTCTCTGGGTGAAAGCTGGAACACGACGCTGCTCTTTGCTGGAATGCATCCCGCAGTGATGGTTTGCTCAGCCTCCCAGCAGAGACTGCAGTGACAGAGCTTCCTTTCAGCCCATACAGCACAGCTAGTGATGCAACATCAGCTTCTTCATACGTGGCAGGAACCCACTGTTCATTGCACACAGAAATCCCAAAGCATTGGGTAGACAACAGCTGCAATCAGCCTTCACATCACCAGCTGAAAGCGAGGAGCGTGAGGCTGTGTCAGGGTTTTAAGTTGCTCAGAGCTAATCCTGCCTGCTTCTCTTGCTTTTTTTTAATTAGCCTTCATTAAGCAGGGACACATCACGCCTTGCTTGCCATGAATAACTATTAATCAAACAGGGTATCAGCTCCAGGTAATTGCCATATTAGTTATCTGACATTCCCTACGCCACTGCAGCCTGCACCTGTAATCAGGCCCTGACGTAATGCATTTTTGAGCAATGCTAAGTTTGCAAATCTACCTCAGGCAGAGAGCAGCAGGAACCTGCAGCCGGGATGTGAGCACATTTCTGTGCCTTATCAGCACCCCAAACATAGGCAGCCTCACAGTCTGCTGTATGAGATCTGCTTCACTGCTGGAAAACCAGAGCCTGGAGCCAAAGTCACTTCTTGGCACTGCCAAAGTCACCGAGGAAGTCAGACAGAGGAGTTTTCAGAGGAAGGGGCTGAATCCACATCTTTCATCCTCAGCCTGGACTTGTTTCCCCCACAATTTCTCCTTTGCTAAGGGCAGTGTTCTTGTCAGCATCTTTATATGTAAAGAGAGGGCCAGTATTGTTACCCACCTTCTGTGGAGGAAGGAGCAATGCAATTTGAGCGATATGGAATATTTTATGCCAACTTTTCACATCCAACTTCCATTCAGTGGCACTTGCACAGTTCCTCTGGAGGGGAAATGTTTTGTCGTGCAGCGGAAGCCTTTGCTGGAGCCAAATAGAAGATGAAACGATCCTCTCATCTCCAGCTCTGCCCTGGGGGAGCACTCTTCCCAGAATGGCTTAAGAGTCTGTTAAGGAGAGGAAGAAAAAGAGGGAAAAAAAGACCATTTTTACAGCAAAACAACCAGTTCTTATGGCATAGGGAGCAAAAGGTTTTAGTGACATGGCCAGTCCTAAGCAATGGAATAGAAGGAAAATGGACTTGTTGAGCAATTGGTGGATGGTTTGATGGGAAGAGACCATATTCTGGAGAGGAAAATGTCAATGGGGATCAACACCAGGAAGTAAAAAAGCATTCTTGAGTTGGCCAAGCAGTTGAGTTGGTACCCCAGCTGTGAGTGCCATTTTTTGACACTAGAATCATTTCTTGGGGCTGGTTCCCATTTTTTTGTGTAGAAAGTCTCTGTCTGAGCCATATAATTGTGATTCTCTGAGTTCTAGTAAGCCACATGGAGGTTGGTGCCTCTGTGCATCCAGTTTTGCCTGAGTGTTCAATCATGGCCCACATCCCCGTTCTCGCCACAACCTGAAATTATCCATACTTATCAGCAAGACCCATATCACTTTAAGTGTATCACTTTAAGCTTGTAAAAGCTTAACTGGGAATGCACAATCTTGAGTCGAAAGCATCAAAATCATTCATTGCCCTTAAATGGATATAGCTATAGATACTGAAGAGAGGAGAAGGGAAAAATCTATGTGTATGTGATGCAGGATGTGAGATGGTCAGCACTGAAACAAGTTGTCTGTGAGGTTGGGTGGGTGATGGTCAGCTCCATCTTAGCCTGACAGATTCCTCATTCACTTTGTCTTCTCCCCATGCTGCAGGTGATCGGGAGACAGAGCAAGGAGCACTTCCAAGGGCTTGGTAAGAAAGCACTGGGAAGAGGAAACAGCATTTCCTGGCATTGCTCAAGGCTGATTTATGTCCTCCCAAGGATGGTGAGCACTGCATTCCCCAGATTAATAGAGGGGGCAGGCTCTGAAGTTCCCTCATCTGGAACACAAATGAAGGAAAGCATCGGGTTTCCCAGGACCACAACCCCACCTCCTTCAGCGGGCAATCCTCCTGCATCCCATACCCTTATATATAGGGCTTGTACCCCCATCATCATCTCTGGACCCAGCAGTGCTACAGCGATTGCCTGGAGTCTCTGCAGGCAGGGCCAGTCCTTGCAGCCCCCATGATGTGGGAGCTCCGCTCTGTAGCCTTCACCCGGGCCGTCCTGGCAGAGTTTCTGGCAACCTTGGTCTTCATCCTCTTCGGCCTGGGCTCTGCTCTGAACTGGCCCTCAGCTTCCGCCCCAAGCATCCTTCAAATTGCGTTGGCTTTTGGCTTGGCCATCGGCACCCTGGTCCAAGCTTTGGGTCACATCAGCGGAGCCCACATCAACCCGGCGGTGACGGTGGCTTGCCTCATCGGCTCCCACGTCTCCTTCCTCCGTGCAGTCTTCTACGTGGTGGCCCAGCTCCTGGGGGCCGTGGCAGGGGCTGCCATCCTGCACGAGATCACCCCAGCCGACTCACGGGAAGGGTTGGCCATCAACAAGGTGAGGCTGCAGCCCGTGGTGGGTGTGAGAAGGAGCTGAGAGGTTTGGGATGAAGCTTGGGGAAGGCTGAGGGGTGTGTAGAAGGGCTTTGGGGTCAGCAAAGGCCTTTATTAAACATTGGATTGGTAAGGTCAGATGTAGCATGGATTCTTCCAGCAGCAAGGATGAAAGCAAGGCTCCAGACCAGCTTCTCTGCTTTTAGGGGCTGAAAACAAAGGTGATCCAGCTGGCTGGAGAGACATCCAGGTAGGACACAAACCCTCATCTCAGCCTTATCTCAGACCTTATTAAGGAGGAGCTTGATTCTGTGGAGATACAGGTTAGGGAAGGACATGGGTTGGGTTAGGTTGGAAGTGGATGATTCCACTTAATTTCCTCTCCAACCTCAGCCGTTCTATGATTCTGTGACATTGTCTCTCAGCTCCTCTTGCCCCAATCCCATCCCTTCTACCACTCTTGGTGTGGGCAGGGGAAGCCTTTCCTTCCCTCTCCATTACAATGTGCCACCACCTATAGGGTGTAGCTGTGCTATGAGATTCCACAACACTGGGGATGATGGACCTGGATCCTTTTGTCTAAGCTCCAGCTTCTCATCAGATAGCACTGTTCATTTTGTCACATCCCTCTGTGGAGGGATGACCATCCCAGTTCCACCTGGTCCATCCCAGTGCCCATAACACAGAAGTGCTCCAGCAGTGCCACCAGGCAAAGACACAGCATTCTGCAACCCTTCACAGATGTGAGGAGAATAAAGAAAATGAGGGAACACCAGGAAGCCACAAAAACTCCCCAGTAATATCCCAAATCCCCTTCTCAAACCGTGCTCATAATACAAAGGGACTGAAAGAGAAAGTCAGCGTTCAGTGTAACTCCCTTCTCCATGGGTAGGAGCAACTGTACTTCTGCCAGCAGCAGCATCACCCAGAACTGGTGAGGAGGAGGAAGGCAGTGTGTTTTAGAGGCAGCACGGGGAAATCCTTTCTCTTGCAGAAGTCAGCTGGCACTGCCAGACCCAGCTTCACTGCCAAAGAGATTTAAAGGGTTGAAAAGGAACTGAGGATTAGTCTGAACAAGGCTATATTGATAAGAGTTGAGGTTTAATAAACCCAACAAAGCCGTAAGAGTTCTAAGAGACTTTCAGAATGCTGTTTTAAAACACAAAAACACAAAGCACCTGAAATAAGAGATTTTGATTTTCTTTTCCCCTGTGGGCTGTTCATCACGTGCAGCTGCCTGCACAGATCATCCTTCATAAATTAGGGGAATATCAGAGAGAGAAGAGTGAGATCCCACTCTGGGTTTGGGCAGGAGGACGATTACTGCTGTGCCGTGTCACTGAGTAAAGCATTCTTGGGATCAGCATTTGGGGGGACACCCAAAGCAGGGGTGACGTGGGGCAAGAAGTGGCAGAGATGTGCCAGGATGGGCTGAGGGAAGAGATAGCTGCTGCCAGATCCACCCAGATCCAGATTTAAAACCTTCAAGGAATTGTGAAGTGCCAGAAAGCAGAGTTGGAGGAGAGGGTGTGCAACAGGCACAGCTTTGGACCAACTCAGAATATTTTTGTAGTCAAAGAAGAGTGGGAAGCAAGATGGGATTTTTTTTCTTTTTTTCTGTGCCAAAATACCTCTTCTTCACATTTTTGAAAAGCAATTCATATATATATATATATTATTACAAAAGGCATTTTGCATTTCAAGCATGAGGCAAAGTAAGAAAAAAATCCTCTGGGGAAAAGAGAGAGTGGAAAAAACAATGCCCAAATGAGTGACACAAAAGCATTTCCTTCCATGCCCGTCAAACATTACCCACTGAGGCACTTTCCCTTTTTCCTGGGAAAATTCTCCTCCTCTTCCAAAAATCTCACCCTTTTTCTCTGCCTTTCTGGGTTTCCTCTCTAAACCTCCAGTCCAGGCACTGAATTTGCCCATTCCTGAGATGTCTTCTCCCCTTCCAGCTGCACAATGAGACGACAGCGGGGCAGGCGGTGACCGTCGAGCTCTTCCTCACCTTCCAGCTCGTCCTCTGCATCTTTGCTTCCACTGATGAACGCCGGGAGGACAACCTGGGGTCTCCTGCGCTGTCCATTGGCCTTTCTGTTGCCGTTGGACATCTCCTTGGGGTGAGTAGAAAGGGGTTAAAGAGCAGTGCTTGGTGGAGTGTCTTTGTGTTTCTGCCAAAGGGTCTGTAACTTGTGGGGGGGTTTTGTAACTGATGCAGTACTCCTGGCTTTGAAGTGGGTGCAGCAGAAAAATTGCACCAAAGCCATAGTACAATCGTCACAAAAAAATCCATGACCTACTGTATTTGCTGCTCCTCAAGTCCCACTGAGAGCTCCCACAGATCCATGGGGTCCTCTACCTTGGAGCGAACACGTTAGCAACTGTGACTCTCAAGACCATGCTAAACTGGGAATTAGGTAGGATGGATAGCCAGGGAAATCCCTCACAGCTAACTTTTGCAAGGAAAAAAACACATTATCCTCCAACACTCCCAGCCTCTCAGGATTAGAACAGCAATGCTTGCGTCACATCTTCCATCCTTAATGATATGCAAGCCTGTATGGCTTGCTGTGGGATTACTTTCCTTCGGTCCTCTGTGGCAAGGAGTAGCAATGTGCTCCAGGAACAGGCACACCAGAAATGTGTTCCCATTGCAGTTCACGTCACCCAACTTGCACCATGCAGACACATCTGCTTACACCAGAGATGCACAAATAGGACTCAAGTGTGTTGACTCACGTGCTGGAAGCTGGTAGCATTTCTTTTCCTGGAATGGGGTATGCTGGGATATGAGACACTGGCTTGGAGGATGAATCATGCTATTAACACACCAGGATATATTAAAATGTGGTAAAAGGGCTTAATGTTAACACTAAGTGTGGTGTTTCGCTGCAGATCCGTTACACTGGCTGCTCCATGAACCCAGCCAGATCCTTTGCCCCAGCTGTAATCGTTGGAGACTTCAGTGACCATTGGGTAAGAATTGTGATCTTGGTGTTGGGTCAGTGGGATGGGCCCCCCAGGTTATCAGTATTCTTAGAAAAACAAAAAGCCAACCAGGTCCAGCATCTCAGCACCAGCTCCTGCTTAGAGGAGAGATGTGGAGATTTGCAGAAAGAGGTGGGGCTGCTGGGTGCTTAATTAGCTTATCTAAGCAGGGTGAGTTGCAACAGAAAAAGGGGTGTGGTTTGTTGACCATGACTTAACAAAAGAGGTAAAACCAATGGGGAATGGAAGCATTTCTCACCATCCTGAAGACCTTCCCTTGTTCCGTTTGGATCCAGGCATGCATTTTCCATCAGCTCTTTTAGGGACACTTCCAGGCATTGCCAGCTCAGCATTGGAGCTGTGGCCGTGCTTAGAGGTGTCCAAGCTGGGAGCCTCCTCCTCTCCATGGGGAGAGTAAATGGGTAGGATGACATCTTCAGAGCAACCCAAACCACTACTGTGCTCACAACAGTGCTGTCATAAGTGGAGAACTTACAGCATTCACTCTCAGAGGAGGAAAAGACAGAAGAGAGTGGGCATGTATATTCAGGCATAGCAAGAAGGGAACAGACAAGAGATGGCCAAGTCAACAGAGAGGGCCAGGGCAGATCTGTCTTCTGTATTTTGTTCTTAATAGCAAAACAGGATGAACAGGTCCATAAGATCCCTGTAATGCTCTCAGAGACCCAGGCTCCTCTTCATCCTCCAAGCATGGGCAGGCTTCTGCTTACCACGCTCTTCTCTTTCCATTTTCCATAGGTCTTCTGGGTGGGCCCACTGGTTGGGGCAGCGGCCGCATCCGTCATCTACAATTACATTCTCTTCCCACAATCCAAAACCTTCTCGGAGAGGCTCGCCATCTTCAAGGGCATGGAGCCAGAGGAGGACTGGGCAGAGCGCGAGGCACGCCGGCGGCAGTCAGTGGAGCTGCACTCCCCACAGACCCTGCCAAGGGGGATGTCTGAGAAGGTATAGCCGAGCCAACCCAGGGATAGGAGAGGAGCTGAGAGAACCCCGATGTTCCAAACAGTGCTTCACCTCTCTCCTCTCTCCATTTTTATTCTGCTGGGGTCTCGTGTTGCCTCATCATGGGGAGATGCGCTGTGATGGCCCAACTTTGCCACCCAGCTCTATGCCTGCAGGTTTTCTAACTTTAGAGGCAAGCACCATTAAAGCAAAGCCACCAGTGGAGCAGCAGGGATGAGCACACGCTGGAGTCCCACCTTCAAGTCCCCCTCGCAGGAGGCAGCGCGCGGTGGAGCTCGTTGCCCTTTTCGAGGCACTGCAGAGAGGTGTTATTACAGGTGTTTTCTGGGTGTGGAGGTTGCCACCCGATGCCTCATTGCTTTTGAACTCTGCTCACCCTTCTCCCACTTCTTCTCGCTGCCCAGCTGTTTGCACACACTGGGAGCATTGCTCCTTGCCACACGGATCTCACAGCCTGCAAGTTTTGCTGCTGCAAGGAACCCAAGAACATTGATGACCCACAGTGGAATGCAGATTCCACTGCTTCAATGCTTCCAAAGCTTCCAATGCTTTGCTTTTGCAGACTGGAAGAGTGTCCTCCGTTCCCCTCTGACCCCACTGGGGAGCTCTTGCAACTATTCCTTCCTGTGATGATGAAAAACCTCCTTATTTTCAGCCCCAGATAATCCACAGCTTGGCTGTTCTTGGACCACTGCTGTCCCTCAGCTTCAGTGCTTCTTCTTTCTGCCCGGACTTTGCTTTCTTTCCTCCATTCCTATCCCACCCTGATTTGGATGAGTAATACAAAGCATTTCAGATATGAGGTTCTCTGACTCTTGCTTTCATAGATGCACCACACCAATGGCTCTTGACCATCCCATCCTTTCATCAGAACCTGGTTACAGCCACTAGAGTAGTCAAAGAATTTGGGTTTGTCTTTGGGACATGCCTTAGCTCTTTTAAGCATTAAATTTAATCTCATTTCTATTACTCAGCCTCAAAGTTATGCATTTCCCGCATGACATCCTCAAGCTTCTTTCTGTTGACAATGTCTCCCATGCATTGCACCGTCATAGAACATCACCACCTCATTCAGGATTCTTCTGCTAAGATTGATAATGAAAGTATTCAATAAGATGGGCTCCAATGCCAAACCCTAGAGAACGTTACTGATTGTTTTCCTTCTCCCACTGTTTTGACTGGAACCACCATCAAATGATGCTCTTCCTCTGTCTGCTGTTCTCTACCTGTACCCATCTACTCCTCCTCTTGTCCCAGTGGTTCTAGTCCTCCACCTTGGTTGTTCAGTGAGAAAGGAGCGCTATTTCAAAAATAGTTTGTTTGGCTTTTTAAATAAAATCTTTATCTGTTCTCCGACTGAGCAATGAGAAGTGAAATCATAGAATTATAGAATCCTCAGAGTTGGAAAGGTCCACTAAAAGCCATCCAGTTCAACTCCCTTGCAGTGAACAGGGATACCTTCAGATACATCAGGTTGCCCAAGCCCTGGGCACTCATCGCTGTTTTCCATTCAGACATGGAGCCTTTGGCCACCACTCTCATGACTCAATCCTACAGTCAGTTCTTCATCCATCAAACAGCCCGCCCATCAAACCCATCTCTTTCCAATTTGGAGAGAAGGATGTTGTGGGGTACGGTGTCAAAGACCTCACCAAAGTCCAGATAGATGACATCAGTGTCTCTTCCCTTCTCCATTGATGCAGTGATACCATCATAAAAGGCCATTAGGTTGGTCAAGCAGGATTTGCCCTTGGCGAAACCACGTTAGCTCTCTTGTCTCACCTCCCTGTCTTCCATGTTCCTTAGCTAGCTTCCAGGAAAATCTGCTCCAATATGCAGATTTTTGCTTCGTGAAGCTCCTGGACTTCTCCTTTCTGGTTGAGGTACCTGTAGAGGCCTTTCTTATTCTTGGCATCCCTTGGTTCAGTTCAGGCTGGGCCTTGGCCTTTCTGACCCTTATCCCTACACAGCCTAGCAACTTGCTTATGCTCTTCCCACCATACCTGTCCCAATTTCTACCACCTGTGCATTTCTTCTTGCTCTCCAGTTTGACCAGCAAGTCCCAGTTCAGCCATGCCTTCCTTTCCTGACTTGCTGTACCTGGAGATGGAGGGTTCTTAAGCGCTGAGAAAACTTCCTTAAAGATCTGCCAGGTTTCCATTCAATCACGTTTCCATTCAGACAGAGTGTAAAGTCGTATATAAATCACCAATTATTCATTTTTAAAATTAGTTCATATTTTTGCTGTTTGAAGGAAAAACAATCTACGTGTTCCAGGAAAACCCAAGCACATTTACCCAGAATTTATCCTGCCAATGAGCTTCTATAGACAACACCATATAGACAACAGCTGATTCATATATATATTTTTTTCTGCAATGTTGAAGTTAATTACATGCCCTCAGATCTAACCATTTAATTTATTATGTACCATGACAATGTTTAAGACACATAAACTGCAGAGAGCCCTACAAATGAGTTTTAGTGTCTAATAACTCACTGCGCTCTTTCAAATAAAGTGCTTTAAATTTACTTCAACCCAGTGAATTTATACATGTGTCATTACTCGGTTCACATTTCTGGTCACATAATGTATATGTGGTCATATATGTGTTATGCAGCCCAGCTTCAAGCCAACAGCCTATTGATCTACAAAAATAACAGTAAAAACATAGCCCCCACCTTCCAACTACCAACCCACCAAATAAGGACCATTCCTCCTTGAGCAACTAACTGCTACCATTCCTGCCCTGGCTGGATTCAGCTCTTGGCATGCAATGTTAACATGAAGCAATCTCACTGAACCAGATTTTCAGATGGCTAAAGCAGCCTGAGTCCTCTCGAGACAATCAGGCACACAATTTTTCCCTCTCCATGCAGCTATCATTGTCTTCTATGACACTTCCAAAACTTGCACTGTCAGGAAACCAAGCCAGTCATTCCAGGCTTACACCAGTGCTGTTCAAATTAAAGATCTCAGCCGCCCAGAGATCAGAGCTGCCACAAGACCAACCAAAACCCTCACTAAGCTGATAACACTTTTTGCATTAGACCTCAATGGGAATGCTTTGGCCCAGGATTCAAAACAACCTGTGCATTCCCACCCATGAATTCATGACTCCCCACGATGAATATCTGCAATGTTCATTGCACCATAAATTAACCCTTATTAGTGTCATCATGAACTTGTGATAAATGATATGACCATGAAATCCAAACATAAATCACTGTACAAAGTGCCTCAGATCTCATTGCTTCCTATGCCCTGCCATCACTTGTGCCCACAAACCTTTTCTTCCTCTCCTGTTCTTTTGTTCCACCTGTACATTGTTATCTTGACCTGGTTTGGGGCAGCCATCCTGCAAAGCCCTCTGGGTCCTCGAGCTGCTGTGAGAATTTAAGGGCATTTTGGACATGCTCTGACCCCTTTCCTTGGTTGCCATATATTCACCTCAACCCACTTATTTAAGATATCAGTGAAGTGCCAGAATACAGTAGGTGTTCAGCAGGAAAATGTGTTTTCATGTAGATACCAGTTGGACCACCACGTTTGCTACCCAGGGGCATGGTGACACTCTGCCCCATGATGATTTTAGGATGAGAGGGAATGGCTTTAAGTTGTGCTAGAGTAGCTGCAGATCGGATGTTAGGAATAATTTATTCTCCAAAAGAGCAGTGATGCGTTGGCACAGGTTGCCCAGGGATGTGGTGAGGTCACCATCCCTAGAGGTGTTCAAGAACTATGAGTTGTGGCACTGAGGGACATAATCAGTGGGCATGGCAGGATGGGCTGGGGTTGGACTGGATGATCTGAGAGGTCTTTTCCAACCATAATGATTCTATGATTCTACAAAACCTCTGGCCCGAAGAAGTGGCTGGCAGTAGTGGTGGTCCATAGGGAAAGTCAAGTCCCCAGCTAATTCCTACAGCTCCAGAGAGGCCTGTCTCCTAAGACTCTCACAATTAATCTGAGTGAGATCAGAGGCTCTGCTTCAAATTTCAGCATGGTTTTCCAGGAACTTGAGGAATCTGAAGATAATCAGACATTTATCCAGAGACCACTCAATGCATATCTTCAGCTCCAACAGCACCATGTGACCACGAGTCTCTTCAAATCCCAATCACTGTAAATTATCTGTAACTTCTCAGTGTGAGAAATTTCTCAGTGCCTCTCATCTGGACCTCAGAGGCAGAATGGGGTGAAAATAATTGTTTTCTAGTTCACCAGCTAAAAGCATATTGTCACCAATATTTTGCTTGGCAAAGTCCTAAGCTCTTGGAGCCAGGATGCAAGAATTTCAGCTTTTAAGAGATTCCAGACTATTCTTTATTATGTTACCTACCGCATCCTACTTGCTTTGGTGGCTGATCTTGTTTTCCAGGTCCCTTCTGCCCTGATGCAGCCCAGGCTCCTTACAACCCTACAAGGAGACTGTGTGGGCAAAGATGAGGCTTCCATGGCAAATACATTTCAAGAGGAAAACCATCTCACAAATGCAGGTCTGTCTAAATCCCAGTGAGTGGCTGCTGGCCTAAGAATGCAAAGTATTTACCTAGATGAGCAGAAATGCAGCCTCCCACTGTCACAGGTGCAGGTGGCTTCACTGGAAAGGGCTAGACCTGAAAATCAGGACACCAGGGATTCAGGCCCAGCTTTCATCCTGGCTGATCTGCAGAGATTTTTTTTCTAATCGTGCTTTGCTTTCCCTACTACATGCGATTATCCCCGAGTGTCAATTTAATGATTATTATGATGCAAATTAATTATTAAGGATGCTGGCATTTCCATTGCAGACCAGCCCCAAAGCGTTTTTATCCACTTACTTGGATGCCTTAGAGACTGCCAAGTAATTTCTAAGCGAGGAGCAGAGCAATGCTGTTATTAAGCATTAACACTATTCAGCATTTTGATGGCATCAGCCCTACTTACACACAAGGTCTGGGTTACAAGGTCTGTGACCAGCAAGGGCTGGATGGCAACTTTGCGAGCCAAAGTGGCATCTGCTGCATGGTGGGATGGCAGCAAGAGAGATGAGGACATCTCAAGAGTAAACCTGGCCCACAAAGTGCTGTAGCCCATCCCTTCTGCCTGTCCCAAAATCAAGACCCAGAACTGAGTGCAGCTCAACCAGCTCTCAAACTGCCAACGTTGGACACATGCACAGCAAAGGCTCCCACAGCCAATGTCTGACCTTGGTTGGTGGAGCTCAAGTGCTTTTTGCTGCAAAGCATCAGGTCAGGTTACTGGGGGAAGCCAAAGCCTCCAGGGCAGGGGAAGGTGGAAATGTCATTTGCCTCAGGCCAGCAGAATAATCCCTCGACTTTAAAGCAAGCACGGCAGATCGTGGGGTAGATTAGAGAAATCCTTGAAAGCCTCATCTGAACCTGCCTGCACAGAGACACCACGGTGCAATGAGGCTTTGCCCCAACCCCACTGCAGAAAGCAGAACCTCAGGAGTAGGATGGAAAGCAAAAAGTTTGGTTGCTCTGCTTTGAATTCCCCAAACTGGCTTATTTCATACTTTGCTGCAAGATCCCAGAGCTGAGCCAGCAAGAAACAGCCTTTCTTTAAAAACAAACCAAAGCAAACTTTCTCCTCCAGCCATCTAATCCCAACTAATCACAGATTCCAGCAGAAGGAGTTGGCTGCTGTTGCTGTTGTTATCCTTGCTTGTATTCCTGTGCCAGCTGGAAGGTCCTTGGTCAAAGTATGGAGCCAGCTGAGAGGGCAAGCCCAAAAGCTGGGCTAGTCTGGATCTCAGCAGCACTTATAGCCCAAACTCAACCCCATGCAAGCTGATCTGCCAGGCTTTGAGGTCTGACACAGAGCTGAAGCCGTCAGAAACTGGGGCTACTGTGGAAAAGATGAATTAATAGAAGCATGGTGCAGGTTCAGAAATGCAACCAGCAACCCAGGGACAACAGGGGCTGGCACACGTATCCAGTAATGACACACACACCTCCGTGGGTGAGGCAGAGCTGCAGGGCCCCGGGCAAGGATGAGGCATGGCTGCCTTCCTCCCATTCAGGCAATGCAAGCAGTGGGTTCAGGTCCCTGTCTGCCTCCTGTGCACTGTCCCCAGGGTGCCACCAAGCCATGTGCCCCTGCAATGCAGTGGGATAAGTTGGTTGTGCTTTGTTTGCTCGCAGATGCCAACGAGGAGAAGAGTGGTTGAAGCCATTCTCCTCGTGATGGCAAAGCCTCCACGTCTCCTCACCTCCTAAATCCACTGGGAGAAGTGAGGTATGCGTGGCCCTGGCATGTGGGAGTCCATCTGTCAGCAGGGCCCTGTGCAACGCCTGCTTGCCCAATTCAATTACATTTGACGCATCCAAGACACTTTCAGCTCACACAGGTTCTTTGGAGGGCATAGAGAAGGGAAGAGGAAGGAAGCCTTCGCAACAGCTTGTGGTCAGACATCAGAGAAGCCAAGCAGGAACACCGTGACAGAGTAACAAAAATCATAAAACCATGACAACCCTGGGAAGTCTTCAAACAACCATGGGAAAACCCATTTTGCAAGGACTGTAGTTTGAAAAACATCCTGCGTCCCTCTCTATAAGATTTTCCCCATCATTTTCAGCATTATTTTATTACAACCCCTAGTCTGATGCAAGGACTTTCTTACTTTTGGAGGTTCTTATGCACAGTCTGGGAGAGTGAGTTCAAGCTCAGTGCTGCCAGTGTTGAGCAGAAGCCACACGATCACCCGAAATCACCAGCCTGTATCAATGAAAATGGCAAAACTCGGCCACCACACACGGAGAGACGGGTTATGAAAAGGGTGGGAGGATGAGAGCAAGGTGCATCCAATCCGGGAGGAACCACAGGAGGATGGAAGGGAAGTGGTAAGCAATTACTCCAACTGGAATCTGGCCAGGGTATCTTGAAAAACCAGCTTGCAAAACTTTCACCAAAACACGCCAACGGACCAGGTGCTTCTAGGATAACAGAGCTGGTTTTTCAACTGACCATATCCCCAGGACCAGCAGAACCAGGAGGAAATGATGAGGAGGAATTGTGCTGTAAGGAGCGCTGGATCTGCGTGCTGAGCTCAGGACTCTGGGCCCAGCTGCAGGAAAAGGGTTCCTTTATTTTTGGCTCTGAAGAAGGGAATCCCTCCTGGCTTTGACCCCAAAACGGAAGCGGCTACATGCAAGTCTGACTGCACCCAGCAGAAGGCAGCAGTGAACGCAATTTTTCAGCACTTTTTAAATTCAAAGAGGGATTTGAAATGCTTTTCACCAAAAATGCACATGGAGCTTTGCTTGCTGTGTGCTGGAGAGTGACTACTTCTGCAGAAGCGCACTGCAGCCTCAGATATTCCCTGCATGGAGAGATCGGTTTGCCTGAGAAAAGCAAGGTGAAATCAATCAGCTGTGCTGGAGAACAGCAAGGAGAGCAGAGGAGAGCACCCAAACCCATTTGAAACAAATATAAATCCTGGCACACAAATGCAAACGGATCAAGAAGTCATTGTGAAGCGTCACCGGAGCCATTTTCTGCCTCCAAACCTCAGCCCCTAGCAGCTCCCTGCCAGCCAAGGACTTCCAGCCAGATGGATTTGGAATGGAGACCAGTGCTGTGTGAACATGAGAAGAGACATGTAAATGTGGCTTGTGTCCATGCAATGCCTGTGGCTTTGTGCTGGCATTCCCATGAGTAAAATAATTAACTTTGTTGAGCAAGAGATTGGAAAGCAAAAAGAAAAGAAAGGACCTGAGATGACGGGGTAGGATGCACCCTCCCTGGTGTTGGCACAGAGCACCACCGACTGCCAACGCTGGTGAAACCCACACCCGATGCTTATCGGTCTCTGGAAGGAGCAGCAGAGTAGAAAGACAGCAAAGGGGCTCAGAGACTGAAATCAGCCTTCTGTTCTTGGGCCATACCATCCCCTCTAGCCCCCGTGTGGGCACCTCAGGGAAGCTCCAGTTTGACAGTGTCCCCCAAGCCCTGCCCTTGGGGTGATGACAAAACACTTGCTCTCTGACTCTGAGCTATCTTGACAGCCCGGGAGCAGCTCCAGGTGCTTAACTTTGCTTAACGTTTCGTTTCTTATCTAAATCCAACGCACTTGGCCAAGCGTGGGAGCACAGCCCTGGGACAGCTCCTCCAGCCCAACAACAGCAATGGGAGTTTTCAAGCGAAGCTGCAGTGTTCTTTGCTGCACGAGCACATGGAGGAAGGGAATAACAGCTACACCTCAGCTAACAAAACACTCGGCACCTGACAAGAGGTAGTAAAAGGGAAAAGCAGAGGAGGGAGTGCAGCATCGTTATGCAACCGTGTTATCTAACGACCACGGAGACACCCTATAGGGGCTCTTTGTTTGCAGAGGGAAGAAGAAAGAAATACCACCAATATCTGAGTCATTGGTTCACCAAGAGGCTCCGAAGTTATTTTCAGATGGAAACTTTTCCAGTTTCACATGATAATTTGGGAGGACTGGCTAACTCCTCGGCTCCACCCACCGCCTTGTAACACAGCTCCCTGCTGCTGTTGCATATATAGATAGGTATGGCCCTACAACTCGGTGCAGACAGAAGAGCCTGGAGACAGAGGAAACCTAAACTTTCTTCCTTCCCAGCTGCCCTCCACCCACTTCCACCATGAAGAGGGAAATATTAACTTTGGCCTTCGCTCGAGCCGTCTTCGTCGAGTTCATCTCCACTCTCATCTTCGTCTTCATCGGCCTCGGCTCGGCACTGAAGTGGCCATCTGCACTCCCCAGCATCCTGCAGATCTCGCTGGCATTTGGCCTGGCCATTGGCACACTGGTGCAGGCGTTCGGCCACATCAGTGGTGCCCACATCAACCCCGCTGTGACCATCGCCTTCTTCGTTGGAAATCAGATCTCCTTCCTCCGGACACTCTTCTATGTGATTGCTCAGCTGCTCGGGGCCATCGCCGGGGCTGGCATCCTCTACGGTGTGACACCAGCCAATACCCGTGGCAACCTGGCCATCAATTCGGTAAGTCTCCGACCTGGAGATGATCCACCTGAATGCTCACCTTACGTGCAAGCTTTGTTTCTCTGGCATCGGTGCCGACCTGGAGAGCCAAATCCTTGAGGATGGTTGGTCTTGGCGTGTTGTCCCGTACGCAGAGGGGACGGGAATGAGATTGGAGTAAATGCCAATGTAGCCAGAGAGCACTGACAGATTTATTGTGTGGTGTGATGGATGGTGTGGTTTTTTCTCCCTTAATGAGCGCTTCCTTTATCCTAAGGGCCCCAGTGAGTCACCAGCACCATTGAGCTGTTCTTGAGTGCAGCCTCTCCACCTGGAGATTAGTGTCAGGAAAGGAGCTGCGCCAGGAGACAGAGGGGGGCAGGGAGCAGAGCCAAACCAGTGCAGGCAGTGGGAGCTCAGCAGGACCATGGGGAGCTGGTAATGGGAGTGAATGGAGAGGGTCTGTGGAGAAGATCTGGTGAGTGTGCAATGAGGAGCAATGCGTGGGAGGGCACAGAGGGGCTGTGAGGGGCAGGGACTTCTCCTGGAAGAGGAGGGGATGTAGTGAGACCCTGCAAGAGCAGCAAAGGCAGACAGCGTGTCCCAAGCCCTGGGGGCAGTGCTGGGAAACAGCTGAAATGGGAGCAGTGGGATTACAGCTCTGCCTGATCCAGGTCCGGACCGCTCAGAGTAGTACAGACCCTGTACAATAGGTTGGATCGCGGGGATGAGGTGCCACAGTGCATCCTGCTGCCATGCAATACGTGTCCCAGATCAGTCACCTTGGGGTACAAGAAAAGAAAAAGGGGGCAGAAAAAAAAAAAAAAAGCAAAATAAAACAAGCTCAGGTCGCCTGGCTTTTTCCATGCCTGACAGACTGAGTCCAGCTCACTGCAAACATCCTTCAGGTATCACCCCTGTGACATTCCCTGTTCCTCTGGCAGTAAGAGACCTTCATCTCAGCTCACACTCTTCCTCCCATGCCCCCCTGCAGTGGCTGCTCCCCCACCTCTTGGGGAGTTCCTCCACAAAGTGGATGGGGGATGAATCAGGTCAGCATGGCTTGCAGCGAGCAAGAAACGCAGGGAAAAAGTGGATTAAGCATGCAGGTGGGAAAGCATCAAGTGCTGAGGGAGCAGACTCAAATCCACCGTAAAGGGAGCTGAGAGCCCTCCCAGCCTGGCAGATGGTTAATTATTTTCATTCTCAATGGCTCACAGCTCAACAACAACACAACCCCTGGCCAGGCAGTCGTGGTGGAGATGATTCTCACCTTCCAGCTGGCTGCCTGCATCTTCGCATCCACGGATAACAGGAGGAATGGCAACGTGGGCTCCCCAGCACTGTCTATTGGCCTTTCTGTCGCTGTGGGCCATTTGGTCGGGGTGAGTGTCCAGGGAGGGTGATGGGGCTGGCATTTCCCTATAGTGGGACTCCCCAAAATAGTCTCGTGCAGACAGCCCCAGAGGGATTTGCATTAAATAGACTTCATGGGCTCCTTCTCCATACCATGGGGATCCCCACATCTCTGCAACAGAAGTAGCATTGAGGGCTGTTTCGGAATTGGGTTAGAAAGGTCCTCAAAGATCATAGAACCATAGGATGTTTGGGTTGAAAGGGTTCTTAAAGATCATAGAATCATAGGATGGCTGGGTTGAAATGGTCCTTAAAGATCACAGAACCATGGAACTATAGAGTGGTTGGGTTGGAAGGGATCTTAAATCTCATCTAGTTCCAAGTCCCTACTGCAGGTAGGGCAGGGTCGCTCATATTTGTTAAGTGACACAGCATCCTGACCCCCATCTCCTTTCCTCACCAACAGATCTACTTCACTGGCTGCTCCATGAACCCAGCACGGTCCTTTGGGCCTGCAGTCATCGTGAGGAAGTTCAGCTCCACACACTGGGTGAGCCTCAGCTGCATACTGGGGTGGGCAGGGTGAGGATCCTCCGGAGCCAGGCATGAGTGACAAAGGGACTGGGCAGTAATTCCTATGGGAATATGGGACTGGGAGTTTCAAAGCTGATTCTGGAGCTAAAAGAATAAACAGAGGGAGGTTGTTCACCCCAAACAGAGCGGAGAGAGAAGATCAACCCCTTGGACAGAGCAGGGATACAAGCTTAACCCTTGGCGCAATGGAAAACATCACATAAGACATCACACGAGGTCAGCGCAGCACACAGAAAAGCCCTGCTCAGGCTTCCCACTCACCCAGCAGTACCTGCAGGCTCACCATCATCCTTCCAGAACATCACATAATTGCCCTCAAGGAGCTTGATGTCTTCAGTTGAGGGGACTTCAACACAAGAAGTCCACTGGAAGGGGTGTTTGCACCTCTCCCAGGGACAGGCGATGTGGAGCAGTGGATGCTGTGTGATGGCTGGGTCTGGTGTACTAGACTCCAAGACCCACTCTCACTCTCTCCCCTATTACTTTTTAGGTGTTCTGGGTTGGGCCCATCCTTGGGGCTTGCCTGGCTGCTCTGCTGTACTTCTACATCCTCGTCCCCTACTGCATGAACATGTCAGACAGGGTGGCCATCGTCAAGGGCACCTACGAGTCCGAGGAGGAATGGGAAGAACAGAGAGAGGAGAGGAAGAAATCCATGGAGTTGACCCCACCATAAGAGCTAACGGGAAAACCAAGAAGAATGGGAGGAGGAAACTCCACACATGGGCTCATGTGTGCACGTGAACACATCCAGCTACAGCAGACTCTTAAGCAAAAGCCTTCTAACTCAAAGGCCATCCGTGACTAAGAAGGAACGGAGCATTGCAGTGTGTGTATATAACCCCTCTACATGAGCATGAGCGCTAGAAGCTCTCCCAGCTTTACTGCAGCCAACTGAGCCCAGCAAAGGAGGTTGCCCAGAGCAGCCTTCCGTGGTGGTCCCACACCCAACAGCTGCATCCCTTCAAGCCCTTCAAGCTGTGAGATCTGCACAATTCAGGGATGCCTGAGACCACGCATTTGGCACACGCAGGATCTCACCCCACCTTTGGTGACCCAGGAGATGGAAGCACAGTGCAGACACCAGCAGAGGGGAACAACCACTTTGGGCAGGTGGGCACAGCAGGTCCTCTCAGTTCTTTCCCCACCTATGCTGCTCATAGATGCTCTTTCACACATTAGTTGGTGCTGGTGCATCCTGTTTATTTGTGGCTGCAGAAAGAATGCAATTATTATAATATATATATATTTTTTGATTTTGTGTGAGTTCTTTGTAATGTTCTATTATTTATTGTGAATAAAGAAAATTCAAATCAAACCATGGGTGCAAGCACACTCAGATATCAATTTTTAGGAACAAAAATGGACTAAACCAGATGCAAACCATCCCAGTGAGTGGCACTTGATCCCAAGCCCTGGAGCACCCAATGTCTGAGGCCACACTGGCCATAGGGGAAGCAGAACACCAAGGGCTGCCTTTCCCTGAGGGCATCTCCCAAGGGTTGGAGCTGAAGCAGAGGTTGCCTGGAGAGGTAACATCTTCAAATCGCAACCTGCTAGAAGAAAGCCAGCCCTGGGCAGGACCCAGAGAGGGGTTTGGCAATGCAGATGTCTTGGACACATGAAGCAGAAAGCCCATCCCAAGGTCTGGTTTGATCGTATTCTTAGAATCATAGAATTGTCAAGGTTGGAAAAGACCTCTAGATCAACTAACCCAACTGTCCACCTACCACCTGTATTGCCCACTAAATCGTGCTCCTTATACCACATCTCCACTCTCATCTTGCTGTGGGTAAAGGAGGGCGATGAGCAGGGTATAAAGGCATTAATCCTGAAAACGGAGGAACAGGCACCAGTGTGGGGTGAGAGCAGACTGTGCCCAGCTCTGGGCATCCTGAAGCCCATCTGGAGGAGGGCGCAGCTGGGAGGAGCCCCGAGCAACGCTCCTTCCCTGCTTTGACTCAGGCATGGCATTCTGCCGTTCCAGTTCTCCCACACGGCTCCACGGGTGCCCTGAAAAACTGACCCGCACCACTCCCCAGCCCCCTCGCCACTGCCAAACACACCCCTTCACCCTGACCTTCACCAGGGCCCTGCTCTTCCAGTTCTGCCACAACCTTCTGCCAAAGCATCTCAGCTCATCTATCCCGGGCTGCAACACAGCATGCTGCACTGGCACTGCCCGCTCGTTGCATCCACCCTGGGCAGAGCTCAACCACCACAGCCCCTCTACGTGCTGCAGGGATGAGGAGGACGATGCTTGCCTGTGTGCACCCCAATACCATTTGCAGCCTGACTGCAATAAGACAGGTTATTCCCAGCTGTATTTTAACATGCCAGATTGTGTGCCAGCCAGATGGCACTGCATGAGCCCAGGTAGCAGCACATCCCTGTGCTTTGTTTTCCTTTGCCACCTCCACGTTCTCTGTAGAAGGGGGAGATGCCAAACAGGAGGGGAAAAGCAAGGAGAAGAGACTTTGAATCAGTGGGAAGAAGCAAAACCACGGTGACCATGTGAAAGATGAGGCCAGGAAAGCACCCAGCGCTCATGGAAGCATGTTGGCATCCCCAGAGCTGCAGCACACAGCCTCTGGACCCTGAGGATGTAGGGATCATCCCTGTCCATCACTCCTTGCTTCACTGCCCCAGATCCTATCCACCTCTATGCTGAAAAGAGACACAGCATTGCTCTGGCAAACCACACATCCCTTCCCACGGGGGGGAAAGGCAGGAGGGGGTTGTACCCACTGAGGATCTGACCCCACAGCAGCACTGCCGTATGATCCCAACAGGGAGAAGAAGCCCAGCCTGGGTGTGAGCCCTCCATGGGATGAATCAGAGGATTCTGAAGCAGCAGCTCTGTGTCAGCACTAAAATCACCCAGAGCACAGATGGGAAACACGAGTGGGACGGCCCCATGCAGGGCTGAGGGCAGGGAGAAGGGGGGCACTGGAGGTGGAGACCCTTCCCCAATTCATAGGAGGGACGGGGTTCTGCTGAGGCAGAGGGAATACAGGACATGGGTGATGCCAGCAGCATCCCCTCGCAGAGGAACGCCTTGCATCCTTTCCAATGGCCTGTGCTGCTTTAAATCTGGGCAGAGGTTGCATTGAATGCATCCAACAGACACCAGGGTGGGCTCAGGGCTCATCCCTGGTCCCAGATGGAAACCCTGAGATCCCCCCACCTTCTCTCACCCTCCCATGGGAGGGAACAATACTTTAAAACATATGGAAGATGGATTTTTGTTTGTCCTCCTTCCCCCAGCTCCACCCCTCCCTCCTTCCCCCCCAGCACTCACAGTTTGTCCCTGCTTTTAATGGGATTATTACACCCAAACACCTTCCAGGGTTTTCTGCACCCCTTTGCAA
Source organism: Perdix hodgsoniae (assembly GCA_035772895.1). NCBI lineage: Eukaryota > Metazoa > Chordata > Aves > Galliformes > Phasianidae > Perdix > Perdix hodgsoniae. Next base: position 719,169 of record JAPSGF010000130.1, read on the forward strand.
AAATCTCCATTTCACAGAAAAGAACGATTTCAGCAGCTTCATAAATCCTGGTATAATCCCTGCACGTTTGGAACCAGATTTACCTGTCGTGCCTATTATGGGCTGCATTACGCAGACAATAACACAATCGTGGCTGTGCCACACTCGTTCCCCAGCTTCTGCCAGAAACAGGAATTTCAATGTCGGGAACAATATCTCCACTCTTACATTGACTGCATCTCCTTATGGCCGTACACAGCGCTTATCAGTCAGCCACAGTGGTGGTTTCCATTATCAGCTGTCTGGGCTTTAAGAACACATAGTTATACAGTCAATCAAAACACATAAAAACACCCTGACACGCCGTTCTCGTCCATATGTGCCATAATTAAAGGGTGGGAATGGATGCAGTTATTTCCTAAATGTACCTACAAGCAATTTTTTCACACTAAGAAGATTATACAGGTTGTTTCTCATCCTTGAGCATCTCTTCCATTGGTCGGTAGTTACCACAAAGCTTTCAGAATTTCATGTTTTTCTGGCAGGGAGGAAATACTCAGCTATTTTCACGTGTTGTGACAGCTCAAACCTTACATGTTTATATGCACCAGCAGCCTTTATTCTGTGCAAAGAAGGTCTGCAGCAGCTGCTTGTGAATCACTTGGTGTCCATCAGGCTGTTGAAAGGGCTGGGATGGACCAAATGCTTGAGAAGCAGTGAGATCCAATGGGAATATCTCAAGCAACCAAAGGTTTTCGATGTGTTGCGTGGGGCTGGAGCACAGAGGAGGCTGCAATGGACAGTCCCTGCTCTCTCCAACACCACCCAGGTGAAAAGTGCTGCTATTTGGGATTGCGTCCCCTCTGAGAGTAGACTGCTCTGTTCAAAACTCAATGCTTTGCTTAAAGCCATGTTTTCCAGCTTCATGGGGAAAGCATAAGGCTGTTTTCCAGCTAGAGAGCAAAGCAGAATGCTGCTGGTTGGTAAGAGGATGATGGATGAAAAAAGGCAGAATGGCACAGTGCTGCAGAGAGATTGCAACACTGAGTGCTGCCAGAAAGTCAGAGCAGCACAGGACAGCAGAATCCCCTCCAGGAGCAGTGCCACTGCTTTGCTGCAGAGCACAGAGCACCCAGGGACCAATGTAGGATCTCCACAAACCACCAAAAAGCAGAGACATCCTTTCTCTCTGCTAAGAGATACCCAAGGCTTGCAAATAAATAGAAAACTTCCAGTGCATCCTGCAAGGATTGTGCAGAAACCCTGCATGCAGGCATGGCACAAGCTGGCATGGGTGTTGGGGTGTTGGCATGAGTCATGGCACAACCCGTACCAGCACCCATCTCCTGCTGGGCACAGAATCCAACCTCCCCTCCCACTCAGCCCCTGCCCAGCCCATGGATGCTGCAGTGCCGCTTCGTTCCGAGCCAACAGACAGCTCACAGCCACCCTTCCTGTTGTCAACAGGCAGCACCCCGGCTCCACAGCCTCCACCTGAATATCAGATGCTGCCATTTGTGTTTGGGTTGCTGGGCACATACTGGGGTTTGTCTGGGGTTGGACAGAGCTGAGTGAGCACTTTGAGGCAGGCTGTGATGGATGTGGGGCAATGGGGGCCCTGCTTGATTCTCGCTGCTTCCAGCAGCATGCCTAGTCCTTGTGCTTGAATGGGGGGGATGAGGGGGTGCAGCACTAGCACTGGAAATACAGGTAGATATGAGTACTGCACCCTAAAACACATGCAATTATGGAAAAGAGTTGTCCAGAGACCAAGTAGGATTGAAATAGATCTTCACGGAGTCTCCGTTCCCACCTCAGCACCTCCTACAGCCCCAAAGTGCCTCTTCTTGGCAGAGCTTAAAGTTATCAGTGCCATTGTGGGACTGGACAGGATGGGCTCAGCGCACCCCGACACCCAAAGCAGCACCCATGGGTGCCCTCGGCACCTCCTGCTGCCCTCTGCTGGGATGCACCAAGGAAATGGGAAGCAGCACCTGGTAATCCTCACTTGAACCCATGGAAAATCCGAATGCTCCCATCACAAAGCTCAGGCAAAGACCTTGTGTGAGAGCAAGGCTTCCTTCCCTGGCACGTGGGAGCACTGCCTGGATCATGGCTGCTTTCCCTGTGCCAGCATTCCTCTTACTCACAACTTTGGCCTCAGCTCCCCATTATATCTCCCACTGCTGCTCCTAATCTCCTTTTTGCCACCAAGCAAAGTCCGGTGGCGGTTGATATAATGGGTCCTTGTGTTGCTGGGTGGTGGTGACATCAATAAAATAAAGAGTGATAAAGGAAAGAAGGGAAAATAACAAAGCAAACCTCAGCCCCAAGGTCCGTCTGACAAAGGGGCTTTGTTGGGAAAGGTCAGCCCAGAGCCAGGAGGGTTTCCCAGAGCAATGAGGATGCAAAGACTTAGCAAACAAGGAGAGGATTAAATGCATCTTTGTTACACCACAGACCCTGAGAGCCATCAAGCTCCCATCCAAAGAGCAACACATGCTCAGCATTTAGGCTTGCAGCAAAGCAAAAGGTTTCCCAGGTCAGTGCCTGCCCTCAGCCTCCAGCAGCGCAGCGTTTTGGGATAATGAAGAAACAAAAAACAAACGCAGAGCTGCACACAGGGGCTGGGAAACCAGCTCCAAACCCACCCAGAGAAGCAGCCACCAAAGCAAAGCCTCTGGTACACATCCTCCAGGATACAGCCCTCCTCTGCTGGCACAGCACTAATCCTGCTTGGCACGCCAGCAAGAGCTCTGTGCCCACGAGCAAGGTGCAGCTGCAGGTTTGTATAATGCCCTCTTGTGCAGCCTGGAAAAAAAAAAAAGCAACCCAACACAACAAACAACCTGGATCAGAACGAACTCAAAGCATCCCGCACAATTCACCCTTAAATACGAGGCCACAAATAAATCGATTCCCCTTCCCCAGTGGTTCCTTCAGCTTTTGGCAGCTGTGATTTTCCGCCTGCCCCAGGGTGGCATTTCCTCGGTGGCAGAGCAATGGCAGCTGCAGGCAGCGAGTCCTGGCTCTGCTCCTTTAGGAGTTATTACTTTTTAATCTGGTTATCAAAACGGCCAATTGCTTTCCCACACCGAGAGCCGTTGCCCACCCCTCCCCTCCAAACTCAGAGTTCATATGAATTATGGACTCTTTAATCAGCGCTAATTGCCATCAGAGAGGAAAAGGATATAAACGCTATCAGCTTGCTTTGTTCCAAGGGCATAAAAAAAAAAACAACATTTGTCAGGTGTTTCAAAAAGAAATCCCATAAGAGCACTTAATCAGCAGCTAAAGCCTCCCATTTAAGTGGAGTGTGTAAATATGCACCTATTATCACCGCTGACATCAGCAGGCTTGTTTTCCATACGGCTTTGTCCTTGCTTTTGCCACGGTGACCATCTCATGATTTTGCTTTGGATTTTGAGCAAAAAGCCACCGCTGAACGTCAGCCCCCCGCAGGCAGCATCCCTGTTCTCCAGTTTACTCATCCCTTCTGTATCATCCAGCCTCAAAATACTCTTTTTTTTTCTTTTTTTTTTTCTTAAACATGGAAATAGCAATGCACCCAAAGAATGCATCTTTGCACCGGCAACTGCCGCATCTCAGCAACACGAGCTTCCCAGTGGTTCAGCAGAGCAACACGTTCTGCATTAATAAGGCTCTTCCTCACCGCAGAGCACATCCACCCACATCAAAGCGTGCTGCAGGACTGGCTGTAAATGAGACTTCCTTTAGCACTAGCATCACCGAGAGCTGATTAGCTGCTGGGCTTCAGCTTGTGTCATTGCCACTTAGCACCAGTCCTGATGTCTCAGACGCAGACCAAAGCAGACAAAATGGGTGTCCATGGCCTCCAGGAGAGCACAGGAGCTGCAGGTCTGGAGGCGACCTTGCCTCCAACCTCCTACTTACCTCTGCTCAATTCCTTCTGCACAGGGCTTGAGCACGTGTGGAAAAGGTGGGGAGTTTGGCAGCAAATAAGCCCCATGCATTCTCATTTGTCTTCAGAGGGCTGGGGGTGGCTGGGAGCAGATTATGAGCAAAGTCTGATTTGGTGCATAGGGGTACCGTAGGGGATGGAGGTGACCTCTGGAGACCGTTGAGGGATCTCTGGAGGTCACTGAGTCCAACCCTACTGCTAAAGAAGGTTCCCTGCAGCAGGTTGCACAGGAAAGCATTTTTCCCTAGGGAACCATTGGCTTCCTTGGCCAACAAAACACGCTGCTGGCTTGTGGTCACCCTGTTGGCCACCAGGACTCCCAGGTTCTTTTCTGTAGAACTCCTTTCCAGCAGCTCAGCTCCCAGCCTGCACTGATGCACGTGGTTCTTCCTCCCCAGGTGTAGGCTCTGCAATCTCCCTTCACCCACGCTGAACATTCCCAGCCTGCCTCCAAATGGGAGATTCTCCAGGCCCCTAACCTTTCCGGCCCTCCACTAGACTCTCCCTGGAAGATCTTTGGTTGCTTGGAACTGGGAAGCCCAGAACTGGACACCGTATTCCAGACGTAAACCCCCCAGGGCAGAGCAGAGGGGGAAGATCATCGCCCTTAATCTGCTGGCCAGAGCACCCCAGGGAAGCATTGGCCACCTCGGCCACCAGGGCACACTGCTGGCTCACGGTCAGCCTTTGGCCAACCTTTGGCCAACTGTTGGTCAGCTGTTGGTCAATCGCTGGTCGGCTGGGACACCATTGCCCTTCCTGGCTATGAGAGCACACTGCTGGCTTGTGGTCTAACTGTCGGCCACCAGGACACCTCCACAGAGCTCCTTTCCAGCAACTCAGCCCCTGACCCACAACTGATGTGTGTGTTCTTCCTCCCCACATGTTCCCCACGTTGAACCTCGTCGGGTTCCTCTCCACCCAACTCGCCACCTGTCCAGCTCGCTGAATGGCAGCACGGCCTTCTGCTGGCTCAGCCACTCCTCCCAGCTTTGTGCCATCACTGAGCGTGCTGAGAGTGGACTCCATCCTTCATCTGGGTCACTGATGAAGATGCTGAACAAGACCGAACCCGGCACTCATCCCTGTGGAGCAGCACTAGGTCCAGCCTCCTACCAGACAGCACGGCTGGTTGCAGCCCTCTGAGCTCTGCTGGCCACCAGCTCTCAGCCCACCTCACTGTCCATTCATCTACTGCACACTTCTTAAGCTTCATCACAAGGATGTTGTGGGAGACAGTGCCAAAAGCCTTGCTGGAGTCAACTGTCACGATTACAGATTTGCAAATAGTGCACTGCCCAATTCATCTAGTCATGTTCCAGTGGGCTCTCACAATCACCCTTAAAGAGTTTGGCCATGCCCAGTGAGATCTCTCATGGCTTAAGAATTAGTGAATAATGTATTTTAGTAAAGCAACAGAACACATATTCTTTTTATCGTCACCAAAGCATGTGAAGTAAACCAAGAACATGAGTAATATGGCTGACTACATTCAATTTAAATCATGGAATAGCTCTACAGAGATTTTTAGGCTCTCTGGGGGAAGCACTCAGCATAACTGATTGTGCAAATCTCACCTAACAGCCTTCCCTATAAGGGTAAAGAGAAGTTCAGATCATTGACAGGTCCTGGAAGCCAGCAGCGTCTTCCCAGATTGTACCTTGCTTCTTCCAAAATCCCTCTCTTAAGCCATTTTATACCATTTCTTACTTTCAGGTGGAGCTTCGGTGACTCCATTCAAACGTACCTTTGTCTTGTAGAGTTTACTTGAGAACGTGTTTTTGTGTAGTTGCAAAAGTGCTGGCTCAGGGCTGGCTCAGAACAGCAAGATACTTTATCAGTTCCAATGGTACCATCACGTCCCCATCCCTGCAGGACCTCCACCCGCCCCACATTTCGTGTTGGCTTTATCTTCTAGTCAGCACACCAGGCTCCCAGGTGTTTGCTAACAGCAAGGTCGCAGGTCACGTTGCTTAGGGAACTATCAGAGAATGGATTATCCCCTGCATTCCACCATGGAGGTTTACCTTCTGTTAAGAGGTGGACGTATAAATAAGTCACCTCCAGTAAATACTCCACAACGCTGCAAGAGTAAACTCACTGAATCATTAAGGCTGGAAAAGAGCATTAAGATCACGCATTCTGCACTCACGTCATAGAGAAAGGAGAGCTCAGATATTCTGGTTATCTGAAGCAGCACCGACACTTGGTGCAGGCAGACCTTGCACTGATGCTTGCGAGCAGACAAACCTCCAGTCTGCAGGGCAAGGAGATGGAGCTCCGAGTTCTGAGATGCTGCTCCCCGAGTTTATCGCTCTGCATCCCCTGGGGTGGATTGAAAGCCACAGCCAAACATCCCTGGCTGAGCAAACACAGCTTCCCTATCTAAACAAGCAAGTGAATCTCGAGGCATAATTTGTCATCTAATTGCACCAACACACCCAGGATTAATTGTTACATTTGAATGCGAAGAAGTTTTGATTTATGGCAAGATCAGGTTTAATCAGCTGGTTAGCAGAGGCAGCTGCCAAGCTGGAAGCTGCATTGCAAACAGCAACAGGAGGACTTCAGGAGGTGTATTTTTGCAGAGCTGAAGGGTTATTGTATCACACACAGCCTGCGAGGGGCACATAGAGACCAAAGGGGTGAAATTAAAGCCTCTAATGCGTTTGTTACAGACTCCACTGTGGACTTTTTAACCTGTGCACAAAGGTAAACTTCTCTCGTTAGCTTATATAAGATGTTGATAACATTATGGACAGAAATAGAAAGCCGGTAAGAGAAGGCTGCCAAAGTTTTCCACATATCAAAGCCATTAACCACCACCCCTCTGCCTCAGATAAGAAAGTGGAATTAAACAAGAGCCCGCAGCCCTAAATTGGGATTTTGGCTGCAGGCACACAGCTGCTGCAGTGAGTCAAACCCCACAGCTTCACAGCCCCAGGAGCACCCAGCCCCACGGGCAGCTCCCCGTGTGCTTTGCACCTCCAAATGCAACAGGGAAGCACCCACCTTTCAGTGCATCGCGGGGCATCGTGCTGAGTGCCCACTAATGCATGCATTCACTCAGTAGTGAGGACAGAGCTTCTGACTTGGGCTTCACATGGCCCCCAGTGACCCTCACTTCCCACTGATGAGAGGGAGCAGAGATGCTGTTCAGGAGGTGTCACTAGTGTGGGATACACAGCGGGTGTCCATCTCACAGCTGTGAGACCCTGCTTACAGTTCCCCATTAGTCCACCCATCCCTGCTCTGTTTTAGGCTACAAGCGACTTTCTCCTCCCTCTACCAGCTACCAAAACCCATTCCACTTCTCCAGGCTTGCATTCCCGTATGGAATACATGCCCTTGGCCATGACAACCAACAGCATTCCTTTCCTCGAATGTCTCGTGGATTTTTGGTGCTCGTGGAGGGTGCTCAGGGCATGGAGAGCAGTGGGAGCTGGGAGATCCGGAGAGATCTCACCCAGTTCCGTTCTGCTTTGTTGGCACTAAAGGGAGAACAATTACAGATTCATCCAAAATGAGGATCCACCATAAGGGTGGATACAGCCTGGGAGAGCTTTTGGGAAGGGTTACGCAGGAATGATCCCCCATTCTTATGGAGTTATGGTTCCCACCCAGCTCATCATAGCCTGGCCCATGGATCAGCCCCATTTCTGCCCCCTGTTGCACTCTTTCTCCTTGCAGTGAAGGTCAACTATGAGCAGGAGGCTGCAACATCAAAGCCAGGTACGGGGTTCTGCCCCAGAAAACATGCATGAAGGTGAAAAGGAGGCAGCAAAGTAAGCCAGGATCTTCAAGAGTTGCCAACATACCTTGCTGGGAACACAGAGTATCTTTTTTAATGGCTTTCCTTTTGCTTTTAAAGAACACCTGTGAAGGAAAACAGGGGAAAAGTCCAAACCATGCTGAAACTGAAACCATGCCCTCAGGGTCACCCTGAAGGAGGTGTTTCAGGTGAAAGCACTGACCCAAGGAGGGCTTTCTGTGCTCTGTTATGCCTTGGCAGCAGCAGGCTCTGACAGACGGGTATAAAATTGCCTCTAATTGTGGCTAGGGAGGGGGAGGCCAACGGCACCTTCAGCCACAGGGGCAGGGAGAGCACAAAGCTGATTCATGGGGCTCTGTGCTGTGGGGTAGGGGCTGCACAGGGATGGGCTTCCCATTCTCTGCTCTTTTCAGCTTGGTTGGACCCGACATGCTCCCCACAGAGCTGTGTGGAATGGCAGAGGATCCAAGAAGGCGAAGTCTCAGTCTTTATTCTTTCTTAACCACAGTAAATCCCTTCAAAATTAACCACTGCTCAGCCTGGCTGTGCCTGCAGCTACAGGATGGGAGTATCGGGGTGGTTTGTTGTTTTTTAGGTGCCTTCGTGGTTGCCTTCTAGCTTTTGTAAGGGATGCCATCCTCATCCCATCACTCCAGGCAGAGAATCCAAGCCCCAGAGCTGCTGGCGGTGTGATGTTCAGCAGGTCTTTGCTGCGCTTCAAGCCTAAACTTATCTTGTTTCTGGCCTGATTTTGGACAACCCTATAAGACCATGCCCCATTATTCCCATTGGATCCACATGGCTGCTCCTGCTTCTCCCAGAGATGAAGATATCGAAGTTGGTAGATCAATCACATGCTCAGTCCAGAGGGAACTTAATGGGAAAATGCCCTTCTTCAGAGGATGGATGAGTTTATCCAAGTGCTGGTGAACCTGAGGTGCTTTCCCAACCCTCTTTCCTTGCAGGGAAGGTGCAGCAAGCAGGACAAGGGTCTTCTTTGGGAGAGATGGTGGCAGCGAGGCAGAGGAAGGGCAGGTAGACAAAGGGCAGGCAGAGAGAGGCTGCCACCTGCTGCCCATAAAAACCTCTCCGAGCCCTAAAAAAAGTGCAAAATCCAGATCTGTGCGAGTAAATGAACACACGGGTCCATGCCCCCACAGTGCCATCATCCAGCATGGGACAGCCACTAATTGGTGGGCTAAAGATGCCTAGAAAGGGTCCCAAAGGGCCAGAGAAAATTACCTGGGATGAGGAGAGAAAGAGTCCCACGGGACACATCACTCTGACACCTGGAAGCCCTATAAAGAAAACCGAGACACACCATGGAAGCGTTGCATGGACTGAGTTGGATTTCTCTGCACTGCCACAGAAATCTCGTGCCCCTTCCCAGGGGCACCACAAACAGTGCCACCGAGAGCTAATTTGGTGGCGTTAATAAATATTCCATCCAAGTGATGGGTGGGACATCTGGACCTCTCCTCTGAAGGTTGAGCTAATTAATCTCCTACCTTTCTCCTCTGATGTCAGGCTTCCTCGTAAGGCCATTGTTGGCCCTAATTAAAAGGCTCTTCAAGCTGAGTGTCCCCTGAACACCAGCCGTATTTTGACAGTGACAATAATTACAGAAATCTCTTTGGTAGAATAATAATAACTACCCAACAGTGAGAAGAAAGGTCCCAGGGGAGAGACAGTAAGCAGTGGGGAAGTCGGGGATTAGAGCCTTCATCCCCTGGTGGTGCTGGGTGAGGGAGAAATGTGGCCCATCTCCCTCAGGCTTGCTGTTCTCTGCACCTATGAAATGGGCACTTGGGCTGAAATGGGCACATTCACAGCCCCTGAGCACTGAAACATGGAGTGCCCCCAATGCTCCCTCAGGAGCCCCCCCCTGGGGTGGCCATGGAGCTCAGGGCTGTGTCCATCAGGGGCTGTCACCACCCCACAGCTGGCAGTTCTGCTCCCCTCCAGCCTCGTTTCCATGGATTTAAAAGGGATAAGCCCAGCACTCAGGAGACACCCCAGCAGAACCATTGTCCTTGTCCTGATGAGTTCCAGATGTTCCCCAGCCCCTGGTCTGAGCCCAGATGTCCCATGGGATAAAGCTCTGACTCAGATCTGCGGCTGCTTCCACTCACCCCCAATGGAAGAAACAGTGGTGAATAACCCCATAACTGACCTGGCCTTGAGGGACAGCACTGGGCTTGGACTGAGAAAGGTGTCTGCCCATCTTTGGAGCTCTGAGACTAAATTTCACCCTGCAGAAAGCAGCAGCGAGTGCTCGTGCACCCAGACACTTCATTTACTTTTTCATTCCCCCTTTTTTTTTTCCTCCTTTCATTTTTAATGTTTTCAACTCACACCAAAGGTGTTTGGAAGGGCAGTCCTATGGGCACAGAAATCACCTCCCTGTGCATGATGTGCTGTGGCAGTGGTGACCATTGCACCTGGAAGCTTGAAACCCATGGGTCCAAGCTATGAAAGAAAAAAAAAGAAAAAAAAAAGAAGAAAAAGAAAGAAATTCAAAGATAAAAGAAATGGCCAAAAAAAAATGAAAAGAATAGAAGAAATAGAAAAAAAAAAAAAACAAAAAAAAAAAACAGCAACCAAATCAACTCATTGCTGAAGGCGTAAGCTGAAAAATATGGCAACAACTATATTTTTGCAACGGCCCCTCTTAAAAAATCCTGTAATGATTCATAATGACCCATCCAACTAAAAAGAGGAGCACCGATGACCTACCTGTCAGCTTTTAGCATCCTGCTAACAAGCTTAAAAGCACCAGGAAGGAGTAGAGTTGAGCCACAACCAGCGAAGGAGGGAAATAGGATCTTGCTTTTAGGGGAGCGGTTGTCCTCGCAAGAAGGTAAGTGCCTTTCGCTCCCTTCTTTCCTACCAGTCTCTGAAGAAATTAAAGTAATGAGGGTGCCTGATGAGAGACCAAAAATCTAATTTTCTGCAAACAAGAGGTGGGGGAAGGGGGTGTATTTTAATTCCTCTGAGCCATGCAGCCCCGTTAGGAAATGCAGAACTCTAATTAGCCAACTCTTTGGAACGCGGCTTCTCCAAGCAGCTGATGGTGAGGAAAGTCCCACAGTATCGTGGTGATGAGTGTGAGGCAGGAATACTGCTCCTGGATAGAAAGGGGGGGGGAGGCAGGTGGCTGGCAATGAAGTTTATAGCGTTGAATTTTGTCTTTGGATCGTACAGACCCTGTGTGCCTGCAGCCAGGACCATGTGCTGATGGATAGCGATGGGAATGGGTTTTTGGCTGTGCACCCATCACAATGCTGCCGCCACTCCTGAAAGGGATTTCTTATTCTACATCCATCCTTACCATGCTGGAAGGGTTGGAGGGGTTTACACAGCGATGGCAAGCCGTACTTTTCTGTCTGAATTTCAGGAGGACAAATGAAGCTCATCCGCTGCCTGTACCTCTCTGTGCTGGTGTTGGCTGTGCTGATCCCAGCAGCCTGGCAGGTGGTTCCGAGGGACGCAGGGGATGCACTCAGGTATGGATCTGGGTGGTTGGCTGTGGGCAGCAGCTGCTGCAGGCTGAGAGCTGAGCCCCTCGCTATTGAGCTGTGCCTGATTCCTTTGGATTCATCCGTTCTGCCAGCCTGCATTGCCACGTCCCACAGGGGTTTCATGTTGCCCAGACCCAAAGGTTGTGTTGGCAGTGTGGCGAGCAAGGCTGGGTGCCTCTCTCCTTCCCATCCTTATGGGGACAAAGGCAACTGCCCCCCCCCCCAGGCCAAAGGCAGCATGTGTCAGGAGCTGTTAGCTATGGCAGGACAGTGCAAAGAGCAGATATTTCTGCTGCGTGGGGAGATGCAGAGGCAGACACCGAGAGCGGTGCTGAGCTCATCTCCACACTGTGCAGGTGGGAAACCCTCTGTGGTCTCTGTGCCAGGAGGGGCTGGCCCTTCTGCTCCCCATCTGCGGAGGGCTGAGAGCAGCAGCGATGAGATTCCTGGAGCTGAAGGAGCATATAAAGCTGCAGCCAAGTGAGGTCCAGGGCACAGAACAGGATGTTGCACATATTTAAGGGACAATACTGGCCAGGCTTGTCAGATCCTCTCCATTATTTTTATGTTCTTACAGATTTTCTGGACACTGCTCTGCTCATTGCAGCATTTTGCAGCCTCATGCAGGGAGGACACAGGATCCCTTCTATTTGATCTGCATTAATCCCTGCATTTTGCCCCATTTTTGCCATCAGGTGGCCCTCATACGAAGCCCCATCCAACACAAAGCGGCACTCGGAGGGCACCTTCACAAGCGACTTCACTCGCTACCTGGACAAGATGAAGGCCAAGGACTTTGTGCATTGGCTCATCAACACCAAACGATACAGGTAGAGGGGAGAGGGGAGCAGGATGATGCAGGGAAGCACCCCAGTGCAAAAGGATAACAGCACTAGAATCATAGAATTATGGAATCACTGAGGTTGGATACAAACTCTTAAGATTACCCAGTTCAACCGTCTACCAACACCAATATTGCCCCCTAAACCATGTCTCTAAATAGAATCATAGAATCCCTGAGACTGGAAAAGACCTCTAAGGTCATCCAGCCCAACCTCAACCCATTCCACCATGCCCACTGACCACATCCCCAAGTGCCACATCTCCATGGCTCTTGTGCATCTCCAGGGATGGGAATTCCACCACATCCCTGGGCAGCCTGTGCCAATGCATCACCAATTTCCTGAAGAAGAAACATCTCCCAGCACCCAACCCCAACCTCTCCCGATCCAACAGTTATTTTCTGCTTTTACTAATGCCATTCTCGCAGCAGCCCATATTTTAAATTTTGCCAGTGGCCAAACAACAAACTTCAAAGTGCTGAAACCCAACAAATACCAGCCACGTTAGGTACAGTTGGATTTCTGGCTACACATCCTCCTTCATCCCATTTCCAGAGGCAATGAAAAGCATTTTGTGAAATCCTCAGCACATTGTCATTGGAGCATCCTCCTGTTGTCTTATTTCCACAGCTCCACCAAGAGGTACATGAGGAAGGAGCCCCGCAGTGTCCCCTTCCTGACCGTGCTGCCAGCAGCGTAAGTCATCCAACCCCAAAAAGGATCGTTTCAAAAATGCATCCACATATTGGGTGCATTTGGTGCAAAGCTTCCCAACACCACCTCTTCCTTCTGCTCTCGTGTGGATTTTATCCAGTGCTTATTTGCAATAGAGGACAATGAGGACAGTGAAGCAGCTTTCGGTGTGGGGGGGTTAAATAGTTTATAAGATCAAAGAATGATAAAATCATTAAGGTCAGAAAGGACCACCAAGACCATATAACCATCAATGCAGTCCAACAATCAACAATGGGGCAGAAGTGGTTTTGTACTCACTGAGTTGTGCTCAGCCATTTTCACCTTGTGTTTGGGAGAGTTTCTGTTCAGTTAAACTGTTCGGTGCTCAGTTTCTTTCTTTCTTTCTTTCTTTCTTTCTTTCTTTCTTTCTTTCTTT
>JAPSGF010000130.1:732346-754802 GCA_035772895.1 Perdix hodgsoniae
TTCTTTCTTTCTTTCTTTCTTTCTTTCTTTCTTTCTTTCTTTCTTTCGTTCTTTCTTTCTTTCTTTCTCTCTTTCTCTCTTTCTCTCTTTCTCTCTTTCTCTCTTTCTCTCTCTCTTTCTCTCTCTCTCTCTTTTCCTTCCTTCCTTCCTTCCTTCCTTCCTTCCTTCCTTCCTTCCTTCCTTCCTTCCTTCCTTCCTTCCCTCCTTCCTTCCCTCCTTCCCTCCTTCCTTCCTTCCCTCCTTCCCTCCTTCCTCTATTTATTTATTTATTTATCATTTCCTTTTTAAAAGCTACAATTAAACAGCAATCCCAGGCATTCCAGCGTGCACCCATGGCTGTTGGACCCCTGCATCACCAGCAGCAATCAGACCCTCTGCAGAAGGATTGATCCATGAAACAACTGCACGAACCTGCATGGTGATTCCCAATCCCCTGCTGAAATCAGAGCTGCAGCTCAGCATCCCTGCCCAATTTATTTCCTCTCTACCCTCTTTCCTGCTGTGCTGCCCTTCCTAAATCTGGTTCTGGGAGCTCCGACCCACCCCAGCACCCCATGGGGATCCTGCATGCTGCTGCCTGAGTACTTTGGGAGAACCAAGCTCCATCCAGGAGCTGGTTCACGTGTCCCATTTTCCTCCAAATTCCTTCAGTTTTAGGTAGATAGTAACCAGGATGCACTCTCCTGACCCCCCTGAGTATCCAATCTGCGCAGACCTATGGCTCTAAGATTAAATAAAGGAGTATATGAAAGACAAGTAGAACATATTTTGTTTAATTCTGCCCTGTTTGTATTGAAAAGGGTCCCAAAAGAAAACCTCACACGACAAAGGGACTGCTCTCTCTGGATGGGGTTTTGCTACAGACTGAGGACATAAAGTGATGTTGCCCCAAAAAAACCCAGTATCACATCTTTCCCATCAGCACACAAGCCCCAGTGGGATGAATTTCCCCCAGATCAGTGCTGCTCACTCCTCCACCTGTCTGAAACGTCCATAAGCATCTGCAGGAACACCTCCAATCCTCTCCATCAGCAAGCACTACAGCCCTTCAAAAGACACCGGAGCAGCACAGAGACACAAACAGATTTTATTGGGTTATTTTCCCATCATGGTCAGTGAACGACAGAGAAAACCCATGGCAAATGGGGCTGGGATGATGGTAGAACGTGTCAATAGCAGCAACGATTCGAGATGGGAACCACGAGGCAGCGACACGGAGTGATGGCATTTGGGTTTCACAGTATGAGCTCTACGTAAATCAGATTCTTTAAAAATCAATAAATTAAAATTCGGAACTGGGAGACAACACAGATTTGGTCAGATGTTTTCTTTTCCTCCCCGCTTTATTTACAACACTGTGCGTTTCCAAACTAGATCATCTCTTGCAACAAAAATAAATTCATTTCTGTATCTGCAGAACAAAAATAATTCCTCTATTTCTACATTTAGAATGGCAGAAGGGAGAATATACCGGGACAAAACAGAAGTGCCAACACCAAACTCATTACCCTCTTACTTTCCTCCCACCCTTCTTCAGTTTGGGCTCTCCATAGGATTCATTTGGGATTCTTTTTTTTAATTATTTTTTTTCTTTTTTATCCTATGGGAGAGGGGAGCTTTGCTTTCTGCATCGCTGGTGGCGAGCCTTCTTCCTCCTCCTCTTCCTCCTCCTCCTTTTCCTCCTCCTCCTCGCACCTCCAGTGCTTCCAAAGCCCGCTTTGTGCATGGCCCCAGGATCTGTTTCAAGGCACCAGAGATGAGGATGACCCTCAGCACCCATCCTGCATCGGGGGAATGGAGTCTGCTGCCAACCGAACCAACGTGGCACATTGCAAGGAAGTGATTTTAATCCCATGCTGATTCCAGGGATGCCTTTGAGATGCTCCCTGCCCCCTACACGGAAATATCAAATCCTCCCCAAATCGTGGAATCTTTACGGTTGGAAAAGACCTCTAAGATCACCAACACCCAACCAAGCCTCCTACGGAGCAATCCATGTGTTGGTGGTGAGTAAACGGAGCAGCAGCAGTGAGAACTGCAGCTGCAATTGCAATAATGGCATTACGAACTAGAACTCTGCTTCCTTTTAAATAATAACTTAAAAATAAAATGAAGGAGAGAAGACTAGGCCTGCAAACAGGGGAAAAAAATCATTTGACATCCAGATGTTTGTGCATCCTGTGCCAGGATACTCTGAGGAAGCCTGGTTTGCTTTTAACATGAGGAACCAACAACGTTTGCCTTCATGGTCCTCCTAGGGAGCAGTGCCAGCTATGGGATGCTGAGTGCATGTAGAAAACAATCCCATCCCCTGGTCCCAGTCCCTTCTGGTAGGAACAGGAGTGGAGACTGACTTTCTGCTCATAGAGGCAAACAGACAGAAAGCAGCTACCCTGCAAACAGAGGGTGAATAATTCCAAGGTCAGAGCTGCACTGCTCTCATGCAATGAGCAAACCCAGGCTTTGCACCTCTTCCTTCCTCCAACTCCATTTTATTTTCCCCTTCAAGAGGTCCCCTTTCTCTTTCTCTGACAGCCACCAGCCACCAAAGCATGCTTTGCAAATCCAAACCAGTGATTTTCTGCCCCGTTTGCTGATGCACCACTGACATCCTTACGGAAGATTATTTTCCCCCAGCCATTTATTAGTGTTCTGGGTTCATCTGATGCATGGAAAGGTTGAACCAATGGATGGGACAGCAAATGGGATGAGGAGATGGCAGCAGCTCCAATTGCCTGGAGCCACTTCACATGGGGATGGGGACAGGACAACTGTCCCTTCTGTGTTCCCTTTCCTCCCAGACTCCGTGGCCACCCAAGGGAGCCTCTGGGGTGAGACCACAGCCCAGTGGCTCCCAAAATGTGAGGAGCACACGGGTACCATCCCTGCTCAACAGCATCTTCCCGCAGGGCAACAGGGAAAGCAAAAAGGAAAAACCTCTTCCTGCTTTCATAGAATCATGGAATGGTTGGGTTGGAAGGGACACTGAAGATAATTTATTTTCTGATGGTGCATGCTAGCTTGAGAGAAAGAAGGTTTTTGCATGGGGCGGAGAGGAAAGAAAATGAGCAGAGTATTTGGGGGATGTAAAGCAAGGAAAGCAATGGATGTGGCTGGCTGCTCCAGTGACCATATGGTTTATTCAAAGCAGTGGGTTTTAGTAGTTTCCTTATATCAACTCACAGCCAGGGACAAGAAGGTGGCATTTCTGCTTTTTAGAATCAAAGCACCATAGAGTGGTTTGGGTTGGAAGAGTCCTGAAAAATCATAGAACCTCAAAATGGTTGGGTTGGAAGGGACCTCAAAGATCATGGAACCATAAGATGGTTGGGTTGGAAAGGATCTTAAGGGCTGTAGAATCATAGGAAGACTGGGTTGAAGGGACCTCAAAGATCATAGAACCACAGGATTATTAAGTTGTTGAAGATCACTCAGTTCCAACCCCTTCTGTGGGCACCTGCTGATTCTAGAGTCAAAGCAAAAAATGATGACAAAACTGGAACAAATACTTCTCCTTTCTCTCTGCACTTCCCTCTACAGAGGACTTCTCTCCCATGCCAGTAAGAGATAGAAGTGCGAATCCAAGCAAGGACCCTGAACCAAACCCAAAATCTGGCAGTGACGAAGAAGAAAGTGTAGATTGCGTCAAATATAACAGAAAAATACTTTGTACATTCAGAGTTTATATTTGGACAGAAAAAGGGAAATGGGGGGGGAGGGTAGGGGGGGAGATTAGATATAAAAAACAAAACAAAACAAACAAACAAAAAAAATAGATAGCACTGAATGACCAAGCGGTAGCTGTCCCTCTACCACCACAGACCGCGACAACACGCACACACACGTACACACAAAGGCTGAGCAACACCGAGCTCCCACTGACAGCGAGGTGCACCTCAGATTGCTGGTCTAGAGATACTGAATGCCTGAAGCACACCAAGGATAACTGGAAACATCTTAAATGGCTTTAATGGGAATCCTGCTACTTGGAGGAGAGAACCAGGGAGGGTGCGTGTTTGCTTCCTCCACCCAACATTGCTGCGCTGGCTCATCCCTGAGTCACGTTCTCGCTCCTCTCCTTCAAAGCCAAGAATCCCTAAAGAGGACAACTGAGGGGAAAAAAAAAAGAAGAAAAAGAGGGAAACATAGAATCGTTAAAGTTGGAAAGACCTCTAAAATCATCCGTCTTCCAATCTAATCTGGTCCTTGCTGCCTGCTGCTGGAGATGAGCTCTTTGGCAATGCGGCTTGCAGAGCAGCACGGTCACATTCACCATCACCATTACCTTTTCCCTTTTTCCTCCTCGGATTCAGAGTTTTTCTGCGTTCATGGTGAGAGCCTTCCACACAGTTGTTTTTGACATTTCATCTGAGATGTTGATCTCAGAAGGGTCAGTCCTGCAATCATAGAACCAGTTATTACAGTTGGAAAAGACCCCGTGAATTGTCAAGTCCAACCGTTGGCCCGTCCCCACCAAGCCCACTCACCATGTCCCTGAACTGAATCACAGAGCACTGGGGTTGGAAATGACCTATAAGATCATCCAGTCCAACCCCAACCCATCCCACCATGCTTGCATGTGGTGGGGCTTTACCTGTCCCTGCTGTTCTGCTTGGGGACACCCACATAGCTCGTCTTTCCCAGGCTCAGCTGGACTGAGTTTGCAGCAGCAGCTTCCATCATCTGCTGAGACTCCTGCAGCAGAGGGGCAGATCAACCTCCTGTCTTTGAGCAAAAACCCCACACAGACATTGCATGCTGCTCCTCCTGGTCCTCAGCAGCTTTAGCATTGATGGAGCAGGAAGAAAGCCTTTCGCTCCAAACATTTTGGGGGTTTAAAGACCCTTTATGAGCAGATCTTTCCAATAAGAATGATAAAAATAACAATAATAAAACAATTTTATTTTAGAAGGCATTTTAAAATTGTATGATTGTTCAACAGTTAAGCTTACTGTATGTCTGTTCAAGTGATAATTTAGAGTAAAAAAAATGGTTGCCAAAAGCCATTGGAATCTCCTTCTGCCTAGTACCAGACTCCTCACACCATTTAATGCCTGGCTATGATAGAAATTTCACAGCCCCCCAGGCACCCAGTAGCATTACCTCTTCTTCTTTGGCTTCATTTTTGGCATCGTCCAACTTCTTCTTCTTGCTTTCCGGCATGAGGTCATCCAGCCAGCTGAGCTCTCGCTTTGAGAAGCAGAAATCCAGGACTTTCCGGACAAAAACAAGAGCCAAAACCTTCAGAAACAGAAACATAGGATGGTTGGGCTGGAAGGGTCCTTCAAGATCGTAGAACCATAGGATGGTTGGGTTGGAAAGGCCCTTCAAAATCACAGAAAAGTAAGATGGTTGGGTTGGAAAAGTCCTTAGAGGTCACAGAACCATGGAATGGTTGGGTTGGAAGGGACCTTAAAGGGAAGCCACAGTGAGACCAGAGTCATGACTACACCCCACTCAATGCTGCAAGGATCTTGTTGAGAGCCACCAACCATCATGGGGAAGACGATGGCCGCACGGGACGCCTTGATGACCCAGAGCAGCACGAGGCAGGTGAGCTGCACCAGGGTGAAGAGATGCACTTTGCGCAGCGGCACGTGCCGCAGGTAGATGAAGTCGGGCTGGTGCTTGGCTGGCATCCCAAACAGCTTCAGGCGGTCAAAGAACTGCAAAACAATGAGAAGATGCCACCATGGGACTGCAGGGAGTTGGTGGCCTTATTGAGACCTGTTTACTAGTGCTCTCACAATAATTGTTGATCTCTTCTTCTGGGAACAGAACTCCCACAGAGCTGTCACCAAATTGTAATTATCCCACAGGATTCTATAATTAATTTTCCTTTGCCTAATGAAACCTCCAACAACAACTTCCACAAGAGGGAGATATTTCCTTCCACTTGCATCAAATTCTCCCATTTTCACATAACAAACCACTGAGACCATCACACAGTGAGCACCGAACCCACCTGGTCCTCCCAGCCCTGAAGACCCCCTGTGCCTCTACCACCTCCAACCAAGAATTTGGGCTCCATGACCTTTATAGGTTCCTTCCAATTTGGGACATTCTATGATTCTGTATTTCCATCTCTTGCACTTGTAAAGGCTTTTTCCTTCGCCCCCACTACTGACTGCAAGACCTTTTTTTCCCCTTCTCTCAGTAAGATGAAATATCAGGGAACAAACAGCTGCACGGTGCAGCAGTCCGTACCTGGATTCCTCTGAGCGACGATACACCCATGTAGAGAAAGACACCGTACAGCACAGGCATTGGTATAAACTGCAAAGGGAATGCTATTTTAAGTAAAGCCATCGCATTTTCAGTTTCATCCCTTCATTCTGCATAAAGTTGCCCAAAGCCTTCCAGTTTCCACAGGGCTGGAGATGTGTCGAATTTTATCCATTGGACATTTTGTGCATGCATGTGAGAAATGCTCTGCTTTAGGCAGAACTTCTGAGTGACTTTTTCATCAGAATAATCCAATTTTCCAGAAAGATTGCAGGAAAATAGGTGATTTCACCCATGCTACCATATGCTGCACTCTGTGACGGCAGGAAAACAGCTCTACATATTCCTGTGGCAACATGCAGAGGTGGTGTGACTGCCTTCAGCCTGGAGATGAAATTACTTTGTGGGAGGAATGTGCACGAGATGATTGCAGCATGTTTAGCCACCAGGAATGGCAGCTCTGAGGCACTGGGGAGCACAATGCAACCTGTCCACTTATTGCCTGATGGAAAGAGAGTGGATGTAGTGGTCTGAATGCATGAGGTTGTAGCCCATAAACACAGGCGGGTCTAAAAGACAATCAAAAAATGATGTGGCTTGGTGCTCTCAAGTATGTCCAGCTGGGGTCTGAAGGGTTGGGAAGTGTAAGTGGGGCCAGTTGCTATTATGGGTCTCATCTCAAGGTTTGGGACCTGGAGAGAGGGGACTAGGGACTACTTTTGTGCAATTCCCAAAAACTCCTTCAGGCTGTTGGGTGCTTCGCATTTTCCTCCTACCTTTAACACAGCAGTCAAGAAGACAGAGCAGCCCATGAGCACAAAGATCATCAATCCCGTGACCCTCTGCTCTCGTATCCCCAAAAATCTGGGTTGTTCTCCAGGAGCTGAGCAGCCTGACTCCAGTTTGAGGCTGTTCACGTGGGTGATGGAGAGGACGGTCGCGGCCACAAACCAGGGCAGCCCCATCACTGAGCACACCCCGAGCATCACAGCCACCATGAAGAGGTCCAGGTGGTACCCACATCCCTTCTGCAGAACGAGAAACAGAGCATCCCACAGCAGAAGAGCGATGAGGCAAACTCGCAGCTTGCTCGAGCTCGAGTCAACTCTTTGAAAATTTAAAATCATCGGAAACAATTACAGATACGCTCAGGTTTGCACAAGTTCTTCCCGTGACAATCTGTCGGGAGTTCAGACAAAGCAGACTCTAAGGTGGGCTTTTTTTCAGTACAACTCCTAACTCTTCAAAAAAAACATTGACTTTTTCTCATTCTTACAGCACACTCCCACCACTCGCAAGTGAGACGTGACTGGCAGGTTCCTGGCACTGTGTTAAAGCGATTCATTCCCCTAAATTTGCTGCTGACATTTTAAAACAAAAACACTCCTCCTTATTGTTACAAGGTTAATTTGCTGCCTTTGAAAGGTTGCTTGTACAAATTGCCCTCTTGTTTGCTCCCTGTGACATCATTAATGCAGAGGAGCATCCTGCCAAGCAGAGTTCTGTTGTTGCAAACAAATGTGTTTGCATTTTTTGGGATTGGGGGTGGATTCTCCTCTCGCAACCCCTTACCTTCAGCCTGTGCTCCTTCCTGTTCACAATGACAGCGGTGATCTGCTGGTCCATGAATATCAGGATGGTGCAGAGCAGAGCTGGGATGAGTGCAGCCAACACCGTCCACCATGGGTTGGGTCCTATGGGGTTCATGAGCCACCCACGGTCATCCCTGGTGGGCTGGGACAAAGCACCAGCATCAGCATCATCTGCCAGCTTGGATTTCCCCCCTATCTCCACTTTGGAGCATTCTCAATGCTTTGCATCACTCTCTGCTACGGGGTTCAGCAGCACTGGTGTCCTCTTTGCTAGCACCCATAGATATTTCTCCTGTACATACCACGTTTTAGGGTTGTTTTCTCATTTCCAGAAAGAAGTGATGCATTTGAAGGTGGAAGAAAGTCACACCGCCAGCACCTCCCTCAGGCTCAGCCCAGTCCAGCCCCGTTATCACCAGGTTGATGTTCCCAGCAGCACAGGCATGGGGTGAAGCCAATCCTGTGCCAAAGCTCCTCATTACCTTGAACATATGGGGGACGTGGAGCTTCGGTGATGGGATCCCAATGAGGAAGTCTATGACCACCATGACGACGATGGTGAGGAAAACAGCAAAGTCACTTATCGTAGACCGGACCTACGGGGGCAAGAAATCAGTGCTGAAAGAAAGGGTCATGGCAAACACAGGAGCAGCATGAGATGAAAAAGCTTAGGGATGTGAACAAGAAGACTGATTAACAAAACCCCACCACTCTGAGGACGTGAGCTGAATCCCTTGGTTAGAAACTGCTGCTGTGTTTGTCCCTGTGAGATCTGGTGTCACATAGAAAAGAAAACAGCTTAATTAAGGGGAAAGGGATGTTTTAGTTCTTTTTGTTTAAATTATTAAATATTTGGAAATAAACATCTGCTACTACAGCCACTCTCACTGTTGAAATGGGAATAAGGCACTGAGGCAAAGAAGAAATACCTCTTCTTCTATGGCAGCTCCTCATTTGAACCAACCTTCCACTAGAGTAACAGTGATGAGGGGAAAAAAAAAAACTTTGGAGGATCTGCTTTCATAGAATCATGTCATCATTTTACACTGCTCTGGAACAGGCCTTAAGGCAGGTGGGAAATGCAGATATCACTGAGCTCACAGAAATGATGAGGAAACATGTTGATGGGGATCCCATCCAAGTCAATGGAGATTCCATACAAACCAATGAAGATCCCATCCAAACTGATGGAGATCCCATCCAAACCAATGGAGATCCCATCCAAACCAATGGAGATCCCATCCAAGCTGATGAAGATCCCATCCAAACCAATGGAGATCCCATCCAAACCAATGGAGATCCCATCCAAGCCAATAGAGATCATGGCCTTCAAGGCTCTTCCAACAGCAGTTCTTGACCCGGTTGTGGCAAATGCTCCAATATTTTGGGCAGTGAGTGTGGGGCCCACTGCTGGCCCCCACCTTCTACCTACTCTGGTTGGGAAGTAGCGGCTGGTTTTAAACATCTTCAGTGAGCTCGAGAGGACAAAGGTGGAGAAGAAGAGGATGCAGGACCAGAAGAGGACATTGGGTGTGTAGGGGCCATCATGTCCACAGGCAGGTCCATGAAATTCTCCATGCAAATGTCGACATTCCTGGAGAAACAGAGCATGAGGACACAAAAGAGGTGCATGTGCTCAAAGGAAACATTGGGTAACTGGGGCGGGCTGGGGGCTTGGTCCAAGATCCATGAGCTTGTGCCTGCTGCTGGCAGGGGAGATTTATATCTGAGGAGCAGCGGGAGCTTAACCAGTGACACATCAACAAAGGGGAGAGGGAGAAATGGGCTGTGACGGGGCACAGAGCCATGGCATGTTCTCCAATTGGACTGCATGCAGCCATGGCTGAAGGCACCACAGGTGGATGAGACATCCAAAGGGGATTCTTGGGGGCAGAGTAAAGGGAAAAAAGGGAAGGAGGACGGTGATCACCATGGTAGGAAAGGAGAGACAAAGCATCATCTCCCAGGGCTCATCCCTGGGACACATCAGACAGAGTGTGCACAGATGTGTGCGCACTCAGATATGCAGATATATGCACACTCAGAAGCTAAGAATTATGCATGTAGGTGCAGACAGCGTTGAATCAGAACTAGCCCTGGAGTTACCGAGGACCAATTAAAGAACCAATTACCACCTTCAGGCATGAACTTAAGACCTCCAACTCCTCCAGTGCTCACACCACCACCGACCTCACTCCCAGCCAGAAATACAGTCCTGCAGCATGCCTGGGGGTGACAGCCATCACCACAGGGCTAAGAATGTGGTGCACTCCTTCCCAAGACCGCAGGTGGACACCACACACACTGCACTTCAGCAGTGGTTTTTCACATCAGTTTGAAGCACAGCATCACCCGAAGGGCTTTGGCACCGCCTTGACACCAATAGGCACTTACAGATACGGTGAGGTTTTCCCAGGCGATGGCTGCGGGGTTGACCTCATTGCTTTGCCAAAAGTGCAGCGTTTCATTGGTGGGATGGGTGGGAGCTGCACACTTACAGCTGGGAGGAGAGAACCAAGGGGAAGGGAAGGAGGAGCAATGGAGGTGCAGCCCTAAGGTGCTGCCAATGGGGTGTTTTAGGGGAAAAAAACCCACTAGTAGAGGGTGAGGAAGTCGAGTTGGCTGTGCATGTGCACTGGGTAGGTCTCTCCCAGGCAGATGAGCTTCTCCAGAGCCTCGTAGATGAAGATGATGCAGATGAGGGCGGCGAAGGCTTCCTCGGTGAAGCGGGTGATGTAGCACACCAGGCAGCTGGCATCCGTGGCCACCAGCACCATGCAGAGGAAGGCAGTCCACAGCCCAATGCACGTCCGCAGCGACAGGTAGGAAAGTGCGTAGTCCCTGAGATGGGAGGGAAACCTAATGAGTTTTCCTTCAGGGAAAATCCAGAGAGATGTAGGAACGTGCCAAGGAATGTGGTTTGCATGTACTACAGACAGCCGCGGGGCTGCAGGGTGTGGGCCCACGGGTGGAGAGGCCAATGAGGTAATTAGCATTATTTAACAGTGATGCAGTGTTAATATCTCAGAGGGTAACTGAGGTCAGGTCTTCGTAGGGGAGCACATTGTGTTTGTCCATCACCCTACGCCAACACCAAAACCCTCTGGTTGGGCATCCAGTGCCTGCTACCTGAATGATGTGAGTGATTAATTGCAGCAAGGGTGGCTAATCACTGTCATCGCAGCCATCACAGCAATGGCTGTCACAGAAAGTATGCATTTTGCATGAAAAGCTCCTACTTTCTCAACAAAATCATCAAATCTCAAAATATTTCAGCAGGAGGGAAAATTGTATGGCTGTTTGGGCTTTCTACTTCTGGAAAAAAAGCTTGGTTTTGTGCTGAGAGCAAAGCAAATCTTCCTTCGTGCTCTCAAAACAGAGGGATTTGTTTCCTTTCACTCATGCGTCCCATCTTGGACATCTCTATACATGTGATTTCTCCTCCTCCTGTTTTGCCTTAACCTTACAAACCCTTGCATCCTGGAGGTAGGAACATGCAATGCACTAGGCGCATGCCACAGAAGCCAACTCCAATCGGCTCCAATCTTACAGCTACCATTAAGAAAAATAACAGAAAAAAAAATTTCAGCCTTCAGAAGGTTCCGTGCATCCAACCTTACTTGCAGAACTTGTAAAGGATCTTCTCAAACACAAGGACAGGGCCAGTGCTGCCAAGGATGGTGAGAGGTTGGCCAGCAAAGAGGGAATACACAACGCCAGTCATGGATGCACCCAGCAGTGATTCCATGGCGCTCTGCCCAGGGAAGAGAAGAGCAATTAAATCACGTGGGTAAAGCATTCACAGATAAAAGCAAAGTGAAAAAAACATGGGAGAAAAGCATTATTGTAAAATAATAATAATAATAATAAGAAGAAGAAGAAGAAGAAGAAAAGGAAAATTTGCAATTGAAAACAGAAATGTAGAAATAGCAAATAGAAACATAGCGTCATTTAGGTTGGAAAAGACTTAGAAGGTCATCATGCCCAACTGCCAACCCAACAAATCTCATCACCAAGCCATGTCCCATTGTGTCATGGCCATGCACACCTCCCCATCACCCCACACTCACTATGTGGCCATCAGTCGCCTCCCCCAGCAGCCCCCCAAAGGTGATGACAGGGGACATGCAGGCACAGTAGAGGAAGAGGAAGGATGCCAGGCACTGCAGACTCAGTGCATCCCGAAAGTCACTCCAGAACCACGGTGCTTTCCGCTTCACGTCCAGGATCAAACCTCCAAAGAGTCTGGAGGGACAAAAAAATAGATAGTGCTGGCATAACAGAGAATTTTGTGCAACTGTGGACATGGAGCAGCTTTCATAGCTAAAAAGCAGTGTCCCTCTCCCATTTTACACACACCAAAAAAAACCCCTCCAACAATGAAAAGGAGCTAACCTGAAACCCCATCATAGAACCATGGAACCATAAAACCACAATATGGCTTTGTTTGGAAGGGAACTCAAAGATCACAGAACCACCGAATGGTTGGGTTGGAAGAGTCCTTTGAGGTCATAGAACCACACAGTGGTTAGGTTGGAAGGGTCCTTCAAGATCTTACAGTCATAGGATGGTTGAGTAGTAAGGGATCTTAAGGATCATGGAACCACGGAATGGTTGAGTTGGAAGGGTCCTTCAAGATCACAGAACCATAGGATGGTTGAGTTGGAAGAGTTCTCAAAGTCCCTCCAGCTCCACAATCTGCCCTGTGCTGGTCCCACCCCTCCATCAGCAATCCAGAGCCCCACTTATATCCTTGACCATCTCCAGGGATGGGGCACCCACACTTCTATGGGCAGAAGTGGTCTCACTGCCCTCTGGGTAAAAGAGTTTCCACCCCAAATCTCACCCAAATCTCCCCTTTTATTCTAAACTCTTGTATAGAATATTGAAGAATATTGAACCTCTCACCTTCCTGTCCGCTCCAGTTCAGGGCCGCTATGTTTTTCAGGCTTTCTGTGAGAAGCATTGTCATCCAGAGCTCCTGGCGTCTTCCTTTTTTTCTGTACAAACAGCCATAAGACAGAGAGATGGATTTATTTGTAAGCCTCCCACTCACCCCCTCACACCTCCCTCCACAGCAGCACCCACCTGAGAAGGGACATTTTTGGGGGGCTCAATGCGGATTGATGGGTCCCACTCTCCTGGTGGCAGAACCGTGACCTGATCCAGGAACTCATCAATGCCAGCCACCAGGTCAGCCCGGTTCTTGGCTTTGTAGGCAACATCATGAAAAACCTGCAGGTAGAGAACAACTGGTGAGCAGACAATGCAGCACTGGTGTCCTAACCAGAGCAAAAAAAACCTCCCAGATAAATGCGAAAGAGTTTTCCCCCAAGTTTCCCGAAAAGGAAAAATCTGTGCATCATGGGATTTGGGGTCATCTCTTCCCATCCTTCAGTCATCTCAAAGAGGTTTTGCATGTTGAGGATTCTGGAGAGCAGGATGAGGTGCAGGATTGTAACCAGGGTGGGAATGTGGGCTCTGGGACAGAATCATAGAATAATTAAGGTTGGAAAAGACCACTGCAGTCATCCAGTCCAATTGTCAACTCATCTCCACCATGCCCTCTATGGGGCGATGCAGACCCCAGGTGTGGTTTTAGGTGCAAAATTTGGGAACTTTCAGCTCTCCAGATCTGCTTCCTCGCTACAGTGGAGGTGGCCCGAAATCCTCACTGCAGTGGAGATGGGGAGAGAGGAAGAAAGCTAAAAACGACCCTGGGTTCTCAATTATCTCATCACACCTCATCCGTCATGAGCGTGGCCATGGACCTGCCGATCTCGTGGTACTGATGGGCTTTTCCTTCTGGTCCCAGCAACACAAACAGAAACCTGAGTGAGAAAAACAAAACAAGAGAGAAGGACAGGTCCTTGCTTAGGGAGTGCCCAGAGAAATCCCAGCAGCTCCCAGTCCAGAGCACAACGCGATACTGGGCACATGGGTGATGGATTTTAAACTCCTCAAAACCAATCACCTTCACCAACTGACTATTCAGGCTGAGTTTCATTAAAGTTGGCCAAGGCCATTTTTAATTTTAGGTTGATGTTCATTACAGCTGGCCAATGCATTTTATAATTTTGGGGTTGATGTTCACTACAGTCGGCCAACGCCTTTAGAAACCACAGCAGGGAAGGGAGAAACAAAGGTGGAGAATGAGAGATGGGGGAAATATGCTTGTAGACTCGCTCCTGCTGGCCACATTCTCTTAGGAAGAATTTAGATGTTGGTTTTTGTTGTTATTTTTAAAGAAGAACTTCGCACTTCTACTTCAGACCTGGTTGGGATGGGGACTTCTGTCATGCCCGAGAGGAGGACGGCCGGGGTGAGGCGGGCGAAGGCCATGATGGGCTGCTGAAGGAAATCCAGCTCACCCACCAGCACGTTTGCTGCTTCAGCCCCAATGGGAATTTTCTTCATGAAGTGCAGCTCTGCCTGTGCACAACAAATAAAGGGATTTTCAGGCTCTTACCCCAAAGTGAAAGCCCACAGAGCTCTGCTGTAGACGCCTTTGCAAGGGCAAAGCCAGCCCTAAAGGACTAAGAAAGCTACAGGATCTCACCTTGCTTAAATCCATGGGGCTGGTGTCGTGGCTTACCCCATTTTTAGCTTCTATGGTGGTGGGAGGAGGATGGGGGATGAGCGTTTGGGCTGGGAGGAGAAAGAAAGACTCAGAAAGACAGACAAGGAGCAATTGGGACACATACCCTTGTGCAGGGCAAGTCCAATGGGGCCAGATCCTACAAGAACCTTCACCCAATGTCAAACCCTACAGGAACCTTCACCCAGTACATGACCCTACAAGGAATCTTCTCCTGGTGCCAAACCCTACAGGAACCCCCACCCAGTGCTTGGCCCTATAGGACCCTTCACCTGGCTTGTCAGCAAAGGAGAGGACGATGGGGAGGAGGTTGTTTCTCTTCTTCTCATTCTGGTGGTGGTGCTTTTTGAGAAGGACCTCCCGGACCTTCTCCCGCATGCTCTCATCAAACTCACTGGAGTGGTTCTGCTGGTCCAGGATCATATCTGAGGGTGGGAAAGGGATGTGAGAGGAGAACGCCTGCAGAACCCAATAGAAACACAGCACAGCTCAGCACGGGCACAGCTTTGCTCCATGAGGCATTTTAATGCAATTGAGCCTTTGCAACAAAAGCAAGAATTTTCTTCTGCTAAAAAACTGTGTCAAAGTGCTTATTCATTGCTCAACTATGATAATTATTTCTCCTTCTAAATAATGCAATTTCCTCGCCTGGTCTGGTCTTTCAGTGTTACTCCATGTATCTAACCAAATTAAAAGCAACCCACAGCACAGACCTTCCCTGAGTTCCCTCCCCCAAATGACTGCAATTTGCTGAGAAATGTGCTGAGAAGGGCTGTGACTCCACCGCCTCCTCAAAAGGGCTGAATGGAGACCACCAGTCAACCATCATTTCTCCAAAGCTGCTTTTCCAATTAACTTCTATTATCTTCCTCCTCCCCTCACCCCGAAACACAGTGCCTGGTCATCTGCCAGATAAACTCTGCCTTCAAAGCTCCCAAATCCTGAGTGTTAAGGCAAAAGGGAAAAAAAAGGAATGTGGGGAAATAGCTGGTAATAACTAATTTATTTAATGAAGCTTGGCCCTTATGCAGGCTGTGTTCATTTCTAAGAGGTTCAGCTCTATGCAAACTCCATGTTTCCACGAGCAGACTGCTGAGCCCTGATTGCAAACGCCTTTTTTCGGGTGGAAAATATTCCCCAAGTTGTTTCTCCAGCCTCACAAATGGCTCTCAGATGGGTCCCACGCTGCAAGAAAATGCTCAGCCTGCCGCCAAGCCAAGGCAAACCCCAACAAAAGACACAAAAGTGCAATGGGGTTTCTGAAAGATAGGACGTGCTGGGGGTAAGGTTTGCAGTGCGTGGTCCTACCCCGACCCCGAGCGGTACCTGCGATCTCCTCGGTGCTGTTGGCACACATATCCAGCAGCACTGTGCCCTTGATGATGCAGTTCCTCAGCTCAAAGAGGCTGTGCAAGGAGAGCGTGGCCACGTAAGGTTTGCTCCAGCGCTCGCCGCCGTCTTCCACGTCCTCCTCGAATTTCAGCCACCTGCAGGCACCGCTCGGGGTCAGCCCCGTGGCACTGCAGACAGCCCAGCTGCAGGAGGAGCCGCCATTTACCTCGCTGTCTCCTTCCACTCCGTCCCCTCGCCCTCTTTCACGCGAATCTCATCCAGTTCGGTGAACAGATCATGAGGGACGTGCTGCTCGTCCTCCTCGGTGCTGAGGATGAACTGCACCCGCTGGGACGGCGTGTCTGTGGGAGAAGCACGGACCCAAATGCCCCATGCACCATGGTGGGGCCAGGTCAGCCATAAACACACATTAAAGGCAAAACTTGAGTTGGAAAAAACCTCTAAGATCACCAAGTGCAACCATCAGTCCATCCCCACCGTGCCCCCTAACCATGTCCCTAAACAGAATCGTAGAATCACAGAATCAGTAGAGTTGGAAGTGACCTCTGAGATCACCCAGTCTGACCCCAATCCGTCCCACCATGCCCACTAACCACGTTCCCAGGTGTCACATCTCCATGGTTCACCAACATCTCTGGTGATGGTGATCCCACCACTTCCCAGGGCAGCCTGTGCCACTGCATCACCACTGCTTTGGAATATATTTTTTTCCCTCCTCCAATCCCTCCCAGTCTCCTCCAATCTATTCTACATTCTCCGATAAATGTGACTCTCCTACATAGACTCCCTAAGATGAGCCTATGCATTTAATTGTCTGAAAAAAAAAAGAAAAAAGAAAAAAAATTTCCCAAGAAAAGTTTGCAAACAGAGGCTCTTGCTCTAAATAATGCAATTTTCCCCCAAAATAGCAGCTGGCCGGGCATCAAATCAGCACGAGAATCATAGAATCATAAAGGTTGGAAAAGGCATCTATAAGATCACCAAATCCAACCACCAAGCCACCCCCCACCATGCTCAGTCAGTACAAGAATCACAGAATCATGATGGTTGGAAAATAACTCCAGGATCATCGTGTGCAACCATCAACCCACCCCCACCATGCCCAGTAACCACATCCCTACCTCCCACAACTCCCCAACTCCAGCTCTGCAAACAGAGACCCGCGCTCAGTAACGCAATTTTGACCCCAAATAGCAGCTATAGCCCTTGAGGCTGCCCCACAGAGCTCACGCATGGAACCCCCCAGCCTCAAAGCTCCTCATCCCCAGGACTCACAGTGGTAGCCCTGCTCTTCAGGGGCTGCCTCCTTCGCCCGTTCACGCTTCCGATGCTTCTGGCTGCGGGGCCGGTGGTGCCGGTGGCTCTGCCTCACCAGGGGCATCTGCACCCCCACGTATAGGGTCCGGTGTCCTGTGGGAGAGCAGCACCATGACACAGTTGGCTTATTTTACTCGAGTTTTGCTGCAAAAAAACGTTTTACAACAAAAAGCCGTGGCTCTCAGTTCTTTAAAAAGACCACCGGAGCGTTGAATCTCTTCTCCAACTCAAGCTTTGCCTGGACAACACTCAGAGTTGCTCATTATGAAGGCAATTATTCTTAACATCTCTGTACAGGACAAGGTGGTGAGATGATCAGGTCACCCTCCTGATAATGAGCTCCAGAACAATAGGAAAACAAAGAATTGAAGCCCTGTCTGCAATTCTCATTCAGTGAGGAGAAGCCTCATTGAGAAAGGGAGCTGTGATGACGGAATAAAAGGAGGTTATCAGAGGCAGTCAGCATGGGTTCACCAAGGGAAAACCATGTTCTCCACCTGGGGAGGAATGAGGGCACGCATCAGTGCAGGCCGGGGGCTGAGCTGCTGGAAAGGAGCTCTGCAGAGAAGGACCTGGGAGTCCTGGTCGCCAACAAGGTGACTGTGAGCCAGCAGCTTGCCCAAGATGGCCAATGGTGGCCAACAGGTTGACCAAGAGTTGACCAAGGGTCAATCAACAGGGTGACCATGAGCCAGCAGTGTGCCCGGTTGGACGAAGGTTCCCTGTGGGGCACGGCACAGAACACAGCCAGCAGGGCAAGGAGGTGCTTCCTGCTCTGCTCTGCACTGGGGAGAACCCATCTGGAGCACTGGGCTCCCAGTTCAGGGCAGTCAGGGAACTACTGGAATGAGCAACATGGAAGGCGCAGAGCTACTGGGGGCCTGGAGCCCCTCCTGGTGGGGGCAGGCTGAGAGGGCTGCTGACCTGGGGGAGAAAAGGGGAGGGGGGGCCTGAGCTGTGCTGATCAACATCTAAAGGAGGAACCCAGAAGGATGGGGCGGGGATCTGTTTGGTGCTGCCCAGAGCCAGGACAAGGGCATAGAACCCATAGAGTTCTGTCTGAGCAGAAGGAACCCAAAGGTTCTTTCCAGCCCCTATTGTTCTGGGATTCACCCTGCCCTCCTCCATTAAATAATAATAATAATAATATGAAAATCGTGAAAGGAAGTGTGTTTCTTGGTTAACAGGCACAGCAGATTCTGCTATAGCCTAACAGAATCACTAAGGTGGGAAAAGATCATCCAGTCCAACCTCTCACCTTCCAGCTCCTCCTTCTCATAGTGGATATTGACAACGTTACTCGTTCCTCCTTGGTCAACCACTGCCTCTTCATCAGGTCCCTGTTGGGCAAGGAGCAGGATCACATTTTATTCTTGTGTTTTTATAGAAACTGAGGCTGACAGTATTTATTCCAGGAGGAGAGGGTAGCGTGTGTTAGATCCCCTCAAAAACAAAACCCATACTTCTTTGCTTTTGCAGCCCCTTGGCAGCTTTCTAGAACAATCAGAGGCTGTGGATGCCCCATCCATTCCTGGAGGTGTTCAAGGCCAGGTTGGATGGGGCCCTGGGCAGCCTGGTTTAGTATGAAATGTAGAGATTGGCAGCCCTGCCTGCATCAGGGGGGTTGGAGCTTGATGATCCTTGAGGTCCTTTCCAACCCAAGCCATTCTCTGGTTCTATGAAATAAATAAAGAGATTTCAAGACTAGGGGGGGAAATGCACTTTCCCGTGCCTGAAGATGCAGTGCAGCCGTGCTGGATGGAGATCCCTGCAGGGCTCGCTAGGTGGCACTTGGACACAGGACATGGCCATCACCAACTCCGAAAGCAGAGACCTACGAGGGCAGCTCCATCTCCAGCACGGTGGGGGCACAGGAAGCCCTGGTTGCCTTCCATGGAAAATGTGATTTTTCCCCTTGCAAAAGAGCTGATGCCTTCCTGGGCTGAGATACCATCGCTGCATCAGGAGAGCATTTGTGCATCAAAACCCAAAGATCTGTTGCTCCATTCACGACCACTCGTGGTCAGGAATTCACCCACAACGACCGCAGTGCTTTCACCAATACAAAAAGAAACTGCGACCTCCAACTGAGCACCGTTGTGTTTCCACTGGTTTCCAAATTATCCCTTCATGAAGAGGGGTGACAGAGGGCTAGGAGCCTGAATTCCCATTCACCATTACCCAGCTGACGTCACAGCCACCAGAAGATTCTGGGCTGCTCAAACAGACGATAATGGTGCACTTTTTGTTGGAGATTTGCACCCAAAATTGATGCAGCAGAGGTGCTCAGGAGGATGCTCACCCCCAGGTCTGTGGTTATGTGTTGGGAAGGGGGAATGGGGATCTTTCCACATCACTGCTCTCCGGATTGATGTGTTGGACAGCAGTGCTGCTCTTGGGGTTGACCTGATGCTCCCACGACCAAAGCAGCGCTCATGGCTCCCTTATTTGCTCACCTTTGGTCCATTTTAGCAGCAAATTCATCTCCCCCAGCCCGGAGGGTTAGGGCAGAAAAAGCACAGGATGAAAGAGCAGAATAAAATCACTGCTAACTTGCAAGCTTGGATGCATTCAGCGGGTACCAGCAATCAGTACCACCCTGCCCACCACAAACCATCTCCCCAGAGCACCACCTCTGCGTGTTGGTGCAAGGAGCTCTGACCATGCTACCTGCAGCTTCTCCACAAGGGTTATCTCGCAGCTGCTCTCTGGCTCAGCCACTTGTTGGACATCACCTTTGGGGGCAGTTGGAGCCTCTGGGTCCTGCATGGAGCCAGGCTCCTCCGGGACATCCAAGTGGATCCTGCACCCCCCAGCAGAGCTGTCCCTACCAGGAGGAACCGAGCGACGCCCCCAGTCCCAACCGCATAAACACGGGTGGGTTTTCTGGAATCAGAATTCATGGGGCACGGCTATGAGGTTAATTAAAGACACACACTCCGAAACTGGGAGATGCTCACCAACACGGTGTCCTCACCAATGGGATGATCCCATCAAAATGATGGTCCCATGAACGTGATGTCCCCACCAACGTGATGGTCCCAGCAACACAATGTCCCCACCAGCGCTTCCACCAGCCAATGCCCTCCAACCCCTGGGACTGCTGCAAAATTCTGATCCCACATCCCACAGGAACTGAGGTTTGTGGCCAAAATACTGCTGGAATTGCATCAGGATGAGGGATTTGGTTGAGCCAAGGGCAGCCCAAAGTGCTCCTGGTTGGAGCCCATCTGTTAACGGGGCTGAAAAATGGAGCAGCTGAAGGTCATTTGGGCATTTAAAATCTGAGCTGCTGATGTGCAAACTGTTGGGAAGACCAATATTATGGGATGGTACTGGGTTTTGTGGCCATTTCCTGTGAAAACTGCAGCATTTCAGGAAGGTCTCAGTTTGGCACGACTTCAATTAGCCCCAGATCCTTATTAGTCAAACTGAGCCCTAACACAGGACTGAAAATGGTGAAGGATTAAAAAAACCTTCTTCCGAATTTTCAAAGCAGGCGGCCTGTTTCTAAACAGCAGAACCTCCTCCCAGGTGAGGATGCAGCAAAGCAGAGCCCTGTGCAAAGGTTTCTTATTTCCATACCCTGCAGCTTTGCACCCCACATTGGTGAAACCACTGCCCAAAACCCTCATGGAACACAAGAATGTGGGATCCCTCCGGGTGACCACCTCCTCTCTTCCTCAGCTCTCCACTGCCCCGTGTTACGTCCGATCTGAGCTCATCCCTCTGTGCTGCACGTTCCCCTCCTGCTATCAACTCAGGACGGAGGTGAAGTGCTGGCCCTGAAAGGTGAGGCAGCTGTAAGACAACACGGCGAGGGAAGCCGACACCGAGCTCTGCTCAACACAAATCCCATCGGGATCCAAGCTCCAATCCTGCTGCTCTTGTATTATTTAGCATTCGGTGCAACTGTCGAAAATGGACATGGGGGCACCTCCCTGTGCCAAACCCACAGTCTGACTGGGGTCTGAGCAGCCCACTCCTCTTTGAAGCATCGTGTAATGGTGCCATCAAAGTAAACAGCCCTGAGAAAACACTCTGTCCCTTAAGGCACGGACCCTGAGTGGTTATTTCTCTGGGGAAATGGGAAGATTTCATGGTTTCATAGAAAACATCCAATTGTCACAATATGGGAAAGGGGACTCGGAGTTTCAAGGGTTTGTTTTGTAGCCCTGGAGCAGCAGGAGCTGTTCCATGTTGCTGTTTGCTGAGCAAAAAATTCTCTTTTATTTTCATGTTGCAGTAGAGATTTGTGGTTGCCCTGCCTTGGTGTCCCTGCCTCAGTTTCCCTGCCTCACTGCAGCTTCTGCAGTTAAGAAAGCATTCATGAGCCCCATCCCCACTGTCCCACCCCACACAAGCAGAGCTGCAGTGATGGGAGCACTGATGGTCTGTGAGGGTCCATGAGCCAATGAGACGGGATTAATTGCACCCAAATGGAATTAAGAAGTCTGATCTTGGGGTTCTTATGGGATGAGGACTGCTGCCTGCATGGAGCCAATCTGGGAAGGAGCAGGGGGGTCTGGGAGCAGTCCCTGCTCCATCCCTCCATCCTTATCTCCCCCCATTTCATTCCCACACCCACATCTGGCGCTGAGAGCAGCTCCTCCAGATATGAGGGGGGACCCCGGGCTGCTGTGAGGTCCCTTGGGTGCATGGGTTCCCATAGAGGGTGCAGGATCCCATGGGTGCATGTGTCCCATGTGGGGTGCAAGGTGCCATGGGGTGCAGAATTCCACGGGATTCATGGAAACCCATGAGGGATATGGGATCCAATGGATGTATGTGGCCCCATGGAGGGCACAGAGGGTCAGATGAGGTGCAGGATCCTATGAAGGGAGCAGGGTCCAGTGGTCATAAGGGAGCTCACTGGGGGTTCATGGAGTCCCATGGGGGGTGCATGGTGTCCAGTGAGAGATGTATAGGGTCCTGTGAGGGATGCAGGGGGTCCCATAGGGTGCAGGATCACACAGAGGGTGCAGGGTGCAATGGAGGTATGCTGTCCAATGAGGGGTGCAGGCTTCCCTGGGGTGCAGGGTTGAGTGAATGGGATTCTATGGGGTCGATGGGGGTTGCATGGAGTCCCAAGGGAGGTGCCAGGTCCCATGGGGTGCTGGGTCCCACGGATGCTCAGCAGATGGGTGCAGTGGGGCCAGGAGGTGCTCCCTGGGGACAGCCCAGATAAGATGATGCTAAAATGGGGGGGGACCTCCCTGCTGCTCCCTGCTGCACCCGACCC
Organism: Perdix hodgsoniae; assembly: GCA_035772895.1. Taxonomy (NCBI): domain Eukaryota; kingdom Metazoa; phylum Chordata; class Aves; order Galliformes; family Phasianidae; genus Perdix; species Perdix hodgsoniae. The sequence continues at coordinate 754,674 of JAPSGF010000130.1, forward strand.
CTCCTGGGGCTGCGTGTTATGGGGCTTTTCTCCCCGCTCCAATGGGCTGTGGCCACACAAAGGGGACACGTCCGGGTGTGAAGAGGATGGGGGGGGGGGGGGGGGGGGGGGGGGGGGGGGGGGGGGGGG
>JAPSGF010000130.1:754902-767928 GCA_035772895.1 Perdix hodgsoniae
CCCCCCCCATACGCCCTCTGTGCCCCTCCCAGGCAGGCGCCTTTCACCTCTCTTTGCATCCACCTTGTGCACCCCCCCGAGCCCCCCAGCCTCCACCCCTCGGCCTTACATCTGCCTCCTTTCTGCACCTCCATCTCAGAGCCTGCCCCCCTCCCCCCCCCATCAGTCCACTCGTTCCTTATGCCTCATTGTACAGATTCCCTCCCCATCCCTTGCAGACACGTTGCACCCCCACTGCAGACCAATCACACCCCCCCCCTCTTTGCAGATACTTTGCTCCCAACCTAGCAGACGCCCTGCATGCCCCCCATCCCGTATCCTCCCTCCCCCCTCCCCCCCCGCCGCTGGAAATGCCGCAGTGAGCAGCCACAGAGCATCCTCCGGACGCACCGGGTACCCCCCCTCCATGCACCCCCCACCTGATAGCTGAGGATGCCATCGGGCTCGGTGCTTCCTGCGGGCATAGCTGGGCTGGAGGAGGGGGGAGGGGGGCCGGGCTCCCCCCGGGGCTCGGGGCCAGGGGGGGCCGCAGCCGCTCTGCACCCCGATCCGCTCACATCGGCTCCACCATCTCCGGAGCGGGGATAGACCCCGCCCAGGGCCGGGAGGGGGCGGGGGAAGGAGGCAGAGCCCGTTAGGGGGGGGTGGGGGGGATACTGGGGGGCAGCGCAGCGCGGCCGGGTCCGCTGACAGCCTCCCTTCTTACCCCGGGGTCCCCCCGCATAGATCCCCTACGGCACGGCCCCTATGCTCCCCGGCATCGCCCCCTGAGGCTCCCATCATCATCACCCCCACGTCTCTGTGCTGCCCCCAACAATTCCCTTCCTGTCCCCCACCCCTTTAGCAGCAGCCCCACAGCACTCAGACAGCACCCACCCCCTCTCCCTCCAGCTTCAGCCCTACAGCATCACCACCCTCAGGATCAACCTCCTCTCCAGCATCATCCTCCAACTCACCCCCAATTCACCCTTGTGCAGCATCACCCTCAATTCCTCCTCAGAACCACCTCTGCTCCTGCATCACCCCACAGTTGACCCCCAACATCACTCCCTCTGTAGCATCACTCCCACCTCCAGCATCACATCAATTCCACCCCAGCATCACCCCCCTTTCTAACATCACCTCCAATTCCCCTCCAACATCACCCCCATCTCCAGCATCGCCCCACCTCCAGCATCATCCCCACAGCATCACCCCCTGAATCCCCTCCGGCATGACTCCCTCCTCCAGCATCACCAATATTCCCCTCCAGCATCACCCCCTGAATCCTCTCCAGTATAATTCCCTTTCCAGTATCACCCTGCTCCCCCCCCCAGCATCCCCCAAGCTCCCCTCAGAATCACCCCCAGACCCTCTGCAAGCATCCCCCGAATCCCTTCCATCCTCACCCTCTGTTGGCCTTCCATCCTCATGCCCAGCTCCCTGCCCCATCCTGGCCTCCTTCAGCATCCTCCCCTCAACTTACCACCCCCCAGTACCCCCTGTATCCCCCAGGAACAGGACCAGTCCCCTCTAGAGGCCCCATTTCTGCAGCAGAATGTGGTCAGAAGCACAGGGGGCTGGCAGACACTTCCTCCTCTGATGGGCATTTTGCAGAAGTGTTGGCAAAAACCTTAAAAACTGCTTTTCCCCAAATGGTTTGGGAACTTCATATCCTCCACGAGCCCCAAATGCAGTGTTCTCAAGGGAATCCAAGCCCTAAAAGATCCTCAGATCACACCCAAAGCTCAACCTGCTGCAGGAACTGCACTGTTACCCCTTTTGCTGCTCCCTGCTGTATTTTCAGTGACAAATCCTAAAGTCGAAAGCCCCTTCCCAAATCCCCTGCCCAAGGCATGGCTCTCAGCCCTCACACATAAAGCTCTGCTGGTGATAATGTTCTGATGTTATTAATTGATCGGAAACGCCCTTTGCTTCCTGTCCCAGCTTCAGACTCCTTGAGCTCATGTCTGGGATAAGGAAAACATTTCTCTTCCATTAATGGGAGGTGTAAACAGAGGGTCAGTTATTAATTAACAGAGCCATTAGCAGTTTCCTACCCTCTCTGGAAGCGCAGGTGTGTTCCTGCTGTGGGTTGTGGGGTGGTGAACCCCTTTCCCTGGGGATGGGGAGCAGCTGGGGGGGGATTGGGCACAAGTGCAGCTTCCTTCCTTCAATAAATATTGCTATTGATGGAGGAAATGTAAATATTTCACCACATTCCCCATTAGAGGTATTGCATCCCCCCTCCTGTGTCCAGTGGGATCCTGATTGCTTTTGGGTCCTGTAAAAATGTGGTCGTAATGTTTCTGATACTGGAGTGTTTGGATGATTGTACATGGCCAGGATGCCCATATCCCCTTTTCCTTCCCCACAGCCCAGTATTCTTCATTAGAAAACCCAACAACTGAATGTTTCCCACCCCGATCTGTTTTCCAGCTGCAGTTTCAAAGTTTGGTTTCCATTGGGAAATGGTGACATTTCCTTCTCCCAGCCCTGCTTTGAAACCAAGAGCCACAGGAGGACGCGCTGATCCCTAACCCAACACGTGCACCCAGCAGCAAGAAAGAAAACAGGCATAATTCTGCTTGATTTTCCAATCCAGCCTTGATTTTTCCAATTTCTCCTTACTGGAAACTGCCACCAATCTGCCATTCCTTTCCAGAAATGACAACACCGCAGACCCGGTTGAGAGGACCTAGGGAAAACAATAACACCACCCACTCTGCAGCTAAAACAAACACCCTATACTTAAGGTTATTTGGGAAGCAGAGGCATGCTCACAGCAATGGAAAGTGTGGGATTAAAAAAAGAAACTCCTGTGTCACCGTGGACCATCTGGCTGGGAGGGGGGTGACTAATTGCACCGTACAACTCAACATCTAAAAATACAATGAAGCACGTTGAGAAAGTTCGTGCAGTGAAGTTAGATGGTGGCAGAACCTCTACAGCTCAGCCCCAGCCTGAGTCACCAGGAAAGGAGCACAGGCAGAGCATTAGGCCAAAATTTGAAGTCTGGGTGACCCTAAACAAGATCAGAGTGATTTGTTACACAATTCCAAAACTTCTTCAGTGCAGGGCAGAGGGGAGGAGCACCTCCCTGCTCTGCTGGCCATGATCTGTGCAGCCAACTGTGTGCCTTCTTGGCCTCCAAGGAACACTGTTGGCTCGAGGTCCATCTTTGGTCAACTGTTGGTCAACCATTGGTCAACCATTTGTCCACTGCTGGTCAACCACTCATAGACCACTGGCCTTCTCCACCACCAAGGCACACTGCTGGCCAATAGGTTGTCAATTGGTGGTCAACTGTTGGTCAACCAGAATACCACTGGCCTTCTTGGCCATCAGGGCACACTGCAGGTTCATGATCAACCCTTGGTCAAACTGCTGGCCACCAATGGCCATCTTGGCCAGCAGGGCACACTGCTGGCTCACAATCACCCTGTTGGCCACCAGGACCCACAGGTCTTTCTACACGGAGCTCCATTCCAGTAGCTCAGCCCTTGACCTGCACCTGTGCATGCAGTTGTCCCTCTTTGGTTGTAAGGCTCTATACTCACACTATTCCCATTAATTTGAACTGTGCCATGCACACACACACCTGCATCTCATCAAAAAACACATCTCATAGAAGTCGGCCCTCTGCCACGACTGCTTTGACTCTTGAGAAAAGCCATCTGTGCTCACAGTTTTTAAATTAAATTTATTGGACTTGCTCTCAGAGCAGGAGGAACTGGGTTGGTTTTCTTCCTTCTGGCAAATTCTGGATGGCTGTTACAATGTTATGCCAAATGAATTTATGGCCCTTCTTGATGCAGAGCGCTGTCAGAGCTGGTGCTTCTAGTAACTGCAAGCTGCAAACTGATATTTTCTTCCAGGCCTTATAGAAGAGCAGAAAACACTACAGAATGATGCCGCTGCCTAATTAAATCTGGGAGCCACAGGAGACAGCTTGGAGCTGTTGGAGATGCCAATGGGAAGGCTGCACTGTAAGAGAACCCAACCAAGTTAAGGTTTTGTTCATGTTCAGGGCGAGGAGCAGCTCCAGAATCTGCATGGAAGGAACTGAGCCCAGAGATGTAGCTCTAAGAGAGCTCAGGGCTCCATCCTGGAAAACGGTCCCCAGAAATCCCAAATCTGCAAATTCCAAACTGTCAGGACCCAGTGCTGCCCCACGCATGTCAGTCCCTGCCCTCGGGGCACACAGATGTTCATCATCAGCTCCACTGCTTCATAATGCAGTTACGATTCTGGGAAGAGCCTTGAGTCATTGCTGTTATCTGGGCTGCTAAAGATGAGATTCTGGAGCCGGAGACGGGAATTAATTTTGATCCACGGAAGCAGAGACGTCGGGCGTTGATTTAAATGCAAGTTGCCTCAAAGATGCGATGTCAGATCTGTTTCAGAGCTACTTGTTAAGCATAAAGGTCTGAGATAAGGCTTCTCCAAAGGAAAGAAGAAAACAAAATACAATGATTTGGAGCTGATCAGCATTTTGCCCTTCTGTTTCCTCAGCTCTGCGGGTGAATTCCTCTGCAAAGTGCATGGGTATGTATTGAGAGAAAACATGATAGACCAGCAACATTACATGTGCTGTTAATGGAAGAGTGCAGTCTTCATTCTGGGTTTGCAGATGGCACTCCGGGTAGAAGGGATGTGGCAGAATAACACCCCGTGTGCCCACCTGACTGCTGCACTGCAGGAACTCTTTCCTGTCCTGCTGTGCCCTACACCCATCAGCCCACCCCACACCTATGGGCTTTGAGCAGCCTCCTCCCACCTGGATAGCAATTACACTCCCAGGAGCTAACGAGCCAGAGCTGATGAGGTTTTGATGAGGAGCGAGGAGGGGGTCTCAGTTCTGCCCCTCACAGTGATGGGATGGGAGCTTTGCATTGCTGCAGGGCGGGTGGAATCGTGCACGCACTGCTGGCACCCTCTCCAAGGCGAATTCAGATTTGGTGCCGTGAAAACGCAGTGCTCCCCCCTCCTGTGTTCTTGGGAAAAGCAACAGTGCAGCTTTGAAATGTCTCTATTCAAGGAAAAAAAAAAAAAAAATCCAGTTACAGAGAACTTCGGAAAAACGTCCATTTCCCATTAAGCTGCAGCTCCCCAAACCTCCTACACGCACCACAGCTCAACACAGAAGCAGTTTTGATACCCATGAAGCTCAATGAGCTGAAACACAACCAGAACCCCCGCTGAGCCCCCAGGCAGCACAGCAGGAACCGATCCGCGTGGCACAGAATGGAACTGCAGCCTGAGCTGACCCAGCAGCCTCATCTCATGCAGGACCGGAGCCCATTGCGCTGCTCACAGTTGCACACACACACATGGCTTTCCGAGCATGAAGTCCTAAAGCCCTACTTCATGTGGGTTAAAACGTGCTTTAAATAGTCAGCCTGAGCTGTGGTGTCTGCAGGGAAGGTCGCCTGGCAAATGTCACACATCTGAGCAGCCGCAGCTGCGCCAGGTCCAAGCGTGGCGTCCTCCAGCATCCACCCCGGCGTCCAGGAGGTCTGTAGGGAGTGAAGGGGAAAGAGATCAGTGGGAAATGCAGACACAGCCTCTCCCCCCCCCCTCAGCTGTGCCCAGACCCCCCCCCCCCCCCCCCCCATCCACTGCAGGATCCTGCAAGGGTCTTCCCATCACCTGTTGCTTCCGCCAAGGCAAAGAATGAGAGAAGTGCTTTTGTACGGAGCCAAACGGGGAGCAGTATTAATTTCCTTCTGTGCCATTATCGTTTGAGTGCCGATAAGGCACATTAGGACTTCACCAGACAGACAGTGCTCCTACTTTTTTCTTTCTTCTCCTTCTTCTTAAGAAGAAAACAGCTTCTAAATATAACCCAGGCCGAAAATCAATAGCTTTCCCCATGGATACATCACCACAACAGCCACGAAATAATTTCTAAGGGTCTCATTTGGGAAAAGAAATTAAAGGAAAATAGTTTGGCATTTCAGAGACCTTCAGTCAGCCCAGTGTTGGTGCCCCACACATGAAGGCTGAGCAGGACTGAGGGGATGCATCTCAGGATGTCTTTTGGAATCAGTGTTTGGGGGCGTATGAATCAGAGAGACTGAAGGAAATAATTAAGAGCTTATTTAATTTGCAGATCCAACAGAGGTCGATACAGACTGCCTCAAGGATCCCTCAGCTGGGAAGGGTCACTGGGTTTCTCCCACGGCACACCAGGTGCTGAAATGGGGTTTTCATGGACCTGACTCTGCTTGAAATGGCACAATCAGTTTCAGGGCATAACCACCACCTTCTGCCACAGCTCCCCACGTTACAGGAAGGGTGAAGGTGAGGATGATGATGAGATGGACAGGTGCCCTTACACTGGGAAGAGCCAGCAGAACTGGCAGACAGAAACCTCTGACCCCTTCACATTTACCTTCAGAGGTCCCCGGATTTCCACTGGCACCTTTTCTGCAGCAGACAGAGCGCTGTCGCTGGGAGCATCCTCCCTCCCAAGAGCTTCTGGGGCTTCATAGAGGTCCAGGATAGTCAGAAAGGAGTGCTCAGCCTCGCTGCTCGGTGCCACAAATTCCTGTGGGCTGCAGCAAGCTCTCACTCCTTCCTCGGGGCTATTGGTGGTAGGAGTCATCCTGCAGTCCTCCAGCCATGTGTCTACCAGCATCTTCTCCTTTCTCCCCGCCTGGCTGCTGCCAAAAGCCCCTGGGAGGGTGGCTCTCCCAGCCCCGAGGTCACTGCAAGCTGGGTACCAACCACTGGCACCAGGCAGTGTGTGGGCAGCATTTGGTGGGGCCAGAGGGTGGGCAGAGCCGTGCGGGGTCTGGGGGCTGGCTGCTGGCTGCTCCCCTCCCTCTGTCCAAGCATCCTCTGTGCACTGGATGGGCAGAGACATGGGGATGTCTTGGAAAGAAAGCAAGCCAGAGAGGTCAGTCTTGGGGGCTCTGTGCTTTCATAGAGAATCACTAAAGTTGGAAAAGACCTCCCAGACCATCCAGTCCATCCCCAACCCACTCCACCATCCCGCTGACCACGTTCCCAAGTGCCACATCTCTGCAGTTTCTTGAACACCCCCCAGGAATGCTGGCCCAGCACCTTGCTGGGCAGCCCATGCCAATGCATCACCACTCTCCCAGAGGAGAAACCTGTTCCAAATACCCAACCTGACCCCCTCGGTGTAATGTGAGGCCATCACCTCTCATCCTATCACTGTTACCTGGGAGCCTCTTCCTTCCAGCAATAACCACAAGATACGCAATTAAGGGAAAGCAGCCTAAAAAGATTGTTAAATATAGCAACACATTACAGCAAGCTGACTAATTTTTCTGCCCCCACCACAAATAACTAAATTAGCATCCAAACTAAAACAATTTCCTTTTCTGCCTTTTGGTGCCAACTCATCCAGCACTCACAAAACTCACTCATCTCAACAACCCCCATCTCGTAGTTTCGGTAACCAGAGAGGTCCTTTGGAACCAAGAGGCATCGCACCAAGAGCTGGGTGAGTTTGGGCTGCGTCCCATCTATGTTTTTTTTCCCTTCCTGTTGCTTCGTTCTCTATTTGTGCTGCAGTGAAACAGCCCAGTGTTATCTCCTTTGTGGGGGGTGGGCAAGCAAAGCTCGCTGCGGCCACAGGCAAGGGATGGCAAGAAATACGAGGCTGGGCCAGCACGAAGTGGCTGATGGAGAGAGATAGAGAAGGCTGAGAGCCGTAGGAAGAGCATCAGTTGCTCCACCAGGGGAGATGATGAGATATTTCTGCGTCCTCGCCTGATGGCTTTGGTCCGGGTGCTGCTTGGAGATGTTTATCTGCGTTCCAGCCCCGTGCAGAGGATGTGCAGAGGGCGATGCTGCAGGTTCACCCTCTTCGTTTTGGGGGAAATTAGGCGACTACAGGGCTGAAAGAGCACATGGCAGCTCTTTGCTTGGGCAAAGACCTTCTGACTGCATGAAACAGCCTGTAAGGTTGGGAAAAGCTTGCAGGGCCCTGCAGGATTCATAAACTGGAGTGCTGGAGGGGAGCAGATGAGCACCCAGAGCACAGTGGGGAACAGGAGGGCCATGGCTTGGTTAGCCACGCAGGCTGCTGGTGTGGGTGAGAGCATTTGCATGGGCAATGTGCAGCCCTTGGAGGCTGCACCACCACCATGCCTGCTTCCCAAAAAGTCTCCAGGCCACCAGCACCATCTGGCACAGCTCCTCCCTGCTTTTCCCAGAGTAAATCGCAGCCTGTGGTGATTTAGCATGGCTTTCAGCAGACACACACACATGGCCATGCATTGGATGGCAAAGGTGAAGCCAAAACACTGCGACAGCCAGGACAGGGAGCTGTGCCTCCAGCCAGATTCCTCATTACACCCTTTTTGGCAGCAAACCTCTCAGCAGCATGAAGTTAAAGGTTGAAATCCCCTCCCATCAGCCCGCATCTGCTCTTTGCAGTGAAGGAGCAAGTCAGCATGACCTCCCCCCATCCCCAGCCCCACTGCTCACCCACAACGGGGCCCTTCCTGGCGCTCAGTTTCTGCAGCAGCTCGCTCTGCCTGGAGCACAGCTCCCGCAGCCTGGCCACCTCCTGGCACAGCTGTTGGAATACTTCACCCATTTCCATCACACCTGGTCAGGGAGGAAGCAAGAAGCTGTGTGTTATCCAAAGGCAGCAAGGAGGGGACGTGGTGATGGGGAACACGGTGTTCCGTCCTACTGTGGGATCTCTGGAGATGTCAGTGCTTCACTGTGATGGAAAGAAGTTGTAGTTGCAGTTTTCTTGCAATTTAAAAGAAAAAAAAAAAAAAAGCTGAAAGGGGAAGTGATGCTGTCCAAAGCAGGGGATAACCCAACTGCTGAGCTGGGCTTCTCCACCTCTCAGCCCACAGTGGAGAGAAGTTCAAGGCCTCCTGATGGAGGGATTGGTCCTGTCCAGAGCAGGGAGAGGGGTGTGGGGCTTTGAGGACCCTTCCAAAGCAACCATCCTATGGTTCTATGATCTTGAAGGACCCTTCCAACCCAACCACCCCATGGTTCTGTGATCTTTGAGGTCCCTTCCAACCCAACCACCCCATGGTTCTGTGATCTTTGAGGTCCCTTCCAACCCAACCACCCCATGGTTCTGTGATCTTTGAGGTCCCTTCCAACCCAACCATCCTACAGTTTCATGATCTTTAAGAACCCTTCCAACCCAACCACCCTACGGTTCCACGATCTTTGAGAACCCTTCCAGCCCCAGATACGCTGTGATTCCATGATTTGGAGAAATAACTTTGGTTTTTTTCTTCTTTTTTTCCCCAGTAGTGTGAGAACAAACAAACTCCTGGCAATGAAAGGGGAAAGAGGTCCAAGCATGGGGACACAACTCCCATTTCTTCAGTCACTCAGCCCTGAGCTGCCCATTCTGCTCCTGAAAATACTCCACATGAAAATCCAGCTCATGCCCACAAGGTATGCTTTAGCCAAATATTGTCACTACGAAGAATAACCTCTCCATGTTGTGTTCAGCACATTTCTCCTTGCTTTAACAGCTGTATTGTGGGTTAGACTTTCCAGCTTTACCATATTGCACCAATTATTACCAGTCTGAAAGATAATAAATAAAGCCAAAGCGTGCTGTAAATCTGCAAGCCATCTGCAACGCACGCTTTGATTTGAAAGATTTGTGCAATCGCAATTAGCATAAACATGCAAATCAGCTTTGCTTCCTGTCATATTTTCCAGCTTCACCACCGCTCAGCGCTGCGAATTTAAGCCCTGGTGTTGTAATTAGGGGCTCAGCTGATGGCTTTGGGGATAACTCCTCTGCCACCCAGAGCAACGCGGGTTCCCCAAGGGGGATGAAGGGCAAAGATCCCAACGGAGCTGAAGGGAATGCTCCAAGCACCAAGAGAACTGCAGACACCGTGGTAAGGTTGCCTTCAGCAAAGGGTTTTCTGTGCTTCTCATCCCAAAACAAGCTGTGATGGGAGCTGCGTTGTATTCTCAGCTCTTTGGGCCCCCATTGGTTCTTAAAAACCTAGCACTCCAAACCTGCAAAGCAGCTAACTAATTAAAGATTAAGAGGATGTATTTTGTCTAGGAGTTATATATAACCGTGCCAATTAATTATTAAGAAGTGTGTGACTTGGAGCTGCCTTTCCCAACAAGCCCATATTGATTTTGTATGAGCCCTGCTGGCTTCTCAGTAGTTAACCACATCTTAATTTCCCCCCAAATTACCACTTTGTCATTAAGAGGACGGGAGATCTTAACCTCTCATGTAAACCGGAGCAGCATTTCTCAAACTGCAATTAAAGAAGCAACTGGGGACGCAGGTGATCAGGGCTCAGAGAGGCACGACCCACATCCTCCCTCGGTGCTGGGGAATGGGGTTGCCTTAACACAGCAAAAATCCCAACCCCCACCCCACACCCCTCCATATAACCCAGTGGGGACCCTGAGAAGCCCCAGGGCTGCAATCTGGGGGAGCGCACTTACAGTGGTGGGGGCTCCTCCTGCCCCCGTCCTGGTGGCCACAGCTCAGCATCGGCCTCTGGGCGCAACTGAAAAAGTTTCTCTAACAGAAAAATCCGGGGCAGGGAATTTCCCTTCAGTTTTTCAGCGCTCAGAGTGAAACCTCAGAGCGGCAGAGAGACAGGAAATATAGCAGCAGTGAATTACAGGCAGCAAACCCAGGGCTTAAAATTAGCTCTTAAGAATCCGGGAGGCGATGCTGACGGCCAGCGGTGGTGAGTTTGGGCTCTCCTCTGCTCCGTGCCAGGTAAGCCGTTGTCTGTTCTGTGCCTCAGTTTCCCCCTGCCCTTCTGAAGCAACGTGTTGGTGCTTTAATGTGTTGGGGATTTGCACATCTGCTATGCCGGCTGCCTCAAAGCCCTGCCTGACTTATCCTCCGTAAGGCGGCTAATATTCAACCTCACATCCCAATAATCCAAAGTAATTCTCACTCCACCCCAACTCAAATCCCTCAAATCCTCCATACAGCACAAGAGCCAACACAAAATGCTCAGCAGGAGATTAAAACCCTCCCAGCATTCGTGCCTCCTGCCTTCGGGAGCCTGGAGAGGCCCCTGGGGTTTCCCCACTGGCATTTCCCTTGCACTCCTCTGCCCTTCTGTGCATCTCAACCACTGCTGGGATGCACAGAAGACTCAGGGGATTCTCATCCTCTGCTTCGTCTGAAAAAGCAGCCAAGCATTGGCACAGACTGCCCAGGGAGGTGGTGGGCTGTGGGGATGTGCCATCCTGCTGTGGGGATGTGGCATTTAAGGGACGTGGTCAGTGGGATGGGTTGGAGTTGGGCTGGATGATCTTAGAGGATGTTTTCAATTCTGTCACTCTATGATTCTTTTTTTTCCATGCATCAAAATCCATTGCTGATGGGGTTGCCTGTGCCTATACCTGTCACACTGTTCAAACCACATCCTCCAGAGGGGCTACAAACAACTGTTTCACACCATCTCTACCACAGAATAATAGAACCACAGCATGGCTTGGGTTGGAAGAGTCCTTAAAGATTACAGAACCATAGAAGGGCTTGGGTTGGAAGATTCCTTAAAGATCATAGAACCATGGAAGGGCTCTGGTTGGAAGGGACCTTAAATCCAACTCAGCTTTAACGTGGAGTCTTCAGTACAGCAGAGACTTTCCCTGCTTTCCCAGGGACTTTTCCTGCCATAGCAGCCACCGGCCCTCAGCTGGAATCTTCATGGTGATACCACCACCTAGTGTTAAACGTGGGTCTGGAGGATAAGGAAATGGGGTGCTCCGAGCTGGGGCTGTGCTCCATCACAGGCTGCGAGGACACGCAGCCCTGTAGCAGCACAGCTGGAGAGCAGCAAAGTGGTGCCACCAGGAGTTCAGCAGGAAGAAGATAGAGGCTAAATAGGGATGACAGAGATGGGAGCAATTAGCAAATCCCAGCGTCGATGGTCTGTGTGTCCACCCACCCAAAGGAACGTTGCCAGCAGTTATCACAGCCTGATAAAAATGACCTTCGAGTTCACACTGCTGCACAGTGCACTGAGCTGGGGGTGAGGGAGGCTTCGGGGAGCCAGAGTAATTAATAGTGAGAATAATAACAAATATGAGGTGGAACGAGGACTGAGCACGAGTAGGGAGAGCACACCTGGGCTCAGAGATTCACTGGGTCTCAGCACCCCACATCAGCTCCTATGGTCCATACAAGCACCTATAGGTCCCTATGGCCTCTGTAGGCACCTATGGCCTCTCCAGGTCCCTATGGCCTCTATAGGCACCTATGACCTCTAGAAGTCCCTACAGCATCTATCTGTCTCTATGGCCTCTATAGGTTTCTATCAGTCCCTTATGGCATCTATAGGCACCTATGGCCTCTCCAGACCCCTATGGCCTCTCCAGGCTGGTAATTCTCAGCACGCTGATGTCAGGCCATGATAGGCCCTATGGCCTCTATAGGACCTCCACAAGCCTTTCATTCGCAGCACATGGCTGTATGGCCACTACGGGCAGACATATTCCTATTCAAAGAACCACAGAATGGCTTGGGTTGGAAGGGACCCCAGAGACCATCACGTTCCAACCCCCAGCCACAGGCAGGACCGGCACCCTGCAGATCTGACACTAGCCCAGGTTGTCTAGGGCCCCATCCAACCTGATCCTGAACATCTCCAGGGATGGACCATCCACAGCCTCTCTGAGCAGCTTGTTCCAGCACCTCACCACTCTCATAGTAAAGAACTTCTCCCGAGTATGCAATCTAACCCCTCCCTCCTTGAGCTTAAAACCATTCCCCCTTGTCCTATTGCTGCCTACCCTTGTAAAACATCAATTCCCTTCCTTTTTATCATCCCCTTCTAAATACTGGAAGGTATTTAAAAGGTACCCCTCCCTGTCCCACTGACACCCCTCTGCAGATGGAGCCCAGGATCCCATTCTGGGGGATCACTGCCCTTCAGAGCTGCAAGATCACCCCACTGCCTCATGTTCAGTCTTTCACCCGCCAGGACCCTCAAGTCCTTCTCTGCAGGGAGTCTGTACACATATCGGGGACAGGGAGGTGATCGTCCCCCTCTGCTCTGCTCTTGTCAGGCCCCATCTGCAGCACTG